>JBBHKE010003307.1:55093-67520 GCA_037447655.1 Zygnema cylindricum | reverse complement strand
ATTAGTGGTAGAGAGGGACTAGCTAAGAGCAGATCATCGACATAGATTACTAAGATGACAAGAGACTCTTCATTACCTCTCAGAAAAAGCCCAAAGTCCGCATCAAGCTTGTGAAAGCCTTCCTTGAGGAGAACTGCCTCGAGGTGTTTATTCCAAACACGAGGTGCCTGCTTCAGGCCGTAGAGAGATTTGAGAAGTCGACAGACGAGGTGCTCGGTGCCTGGCGCGACATATCCTTCCCGTTGTCGAATGAATATTTCTTCACTTAGTTTGCCGTAGAGAAAAGCTGTCTGAACATCCATGTGATGGATGTGCCAGTCACGAGCAGCAGCCAGGGAGAGGAGAATGCGAATGGAGGTAAATTGTGCGACAGGAGCGTAGGTTTCATGAAAATCAACTCCTTCCTTTTGTAAGAAGCCTTTCGCAACGAAACGGGCTTTGAAGCGATCTAGAGATCCATCGGCCTTAGTTTTGATGCGGAAGACCCATTTCGATCCGATGATTTTTCGACCGTGCGGAAGGGAGGTAAGTTCCCACGTGCCATTCTTTTGCAAGGAAGCAAATTCGGCGTCAGTGGCTATTTTCCAGGAGGCAGCATTTGGGCCATTCATGGCGGCTGAAAAAGAAGAAGGGACATCGACTGTGGCAATGTTTGCCGTGCCAGTTGTTTCACGAAGATGCCGAGCGTGAAGTCTTTCACTCTTTCGGATAGGCAGAGTAGGTGCAGAAGTAGGAGGCACAGAATTATCTGCTGGAATGACATATGGTGGATCATTAGGATTGACTGGGGAGAGGGAGTAGGGGTCTGAAACTGTCCGAGGAAGTGTGAGAGGAGAGGATGTGTCTCTGAAATGTGTCTCTGAGGTCGTTCTGATAAGTGTAGAGGGGAGTAGAAGCAAAGGAGAGTGAGAGAGTGGAGAAAACTTGGCTGAATTGGGAAAAAAGTCAGGAGAAATGATGGATAGAGTGGATGAGGAAGGTTCTGTGTGAGCAGCTGGGAGAGGAGGAGAGGAAGGTGAGGAGGTTAGAAGTTGAGGAGGAGAGGAAGGTGAGGAGGTTAGAAGTTTAAGAAGAAGTGGAGTCTCATTAAAGCTGACGTCACGGCTGAGGACGACCCGACGTTCGTTGGAGAGCCAAATTCGGTATGCCTTTGATTCGGTGGCAAAACCGACTAGGACGCCCGATTTGGCTCGGCTGTCCCATTTGCCAGCTGGAGTGAGATTTTTAACCCACGCGGTACAGCCGAATATACGAAGATGGGAAACGTCAGGTTTAATTCCCGTCCAGGCTTCATACAGTGTTTTTCCAGGAAGTGCAGATGTTGGTGATAGATTACGTAGGTAATTTGCAGTGGTGACAGATTCTGCCCAGAAATTTGTCGGCAGGGCAGCGAAGTGTAACATGGACCTTGCCATGTTTATAACTGTACGATTGTATCTCTCTGAAACCCCGTTTTGTTGTGGAGTATGGGCGACCGTCGATTGGTGAATAATGCCGTGAAAACCAAGGAATCGCCAAAATTCGGTGGAGAAGTATTCTCCCCCATTGTCGGTTCTCAGACATTTGATGCGACAGTTAAGGGAGTTTTCGACGAGGGACTTGTATTCTTTAAACTTTTCAAATGTGTCAGATTTTCGACGAAGGAGAAAAAGGTGACAATAGCGTGTAGCGTCATCAATGAACGTGACAAAATATAGCGCGCCGGTATGACTGGGTACAGACATGGGACCACAAAGATCTGAGTGGACCAATGTAAGAGGGCTTGCAGATTTAGAAGTTGAAGTGGGAAAGGACGGACGAGTTAATTTTCCTTGGACGCATCCAGAACAAAATGGGAGATTTTTGGCTGGAAATGAATCAAGGCCGTTGACAAGGCCCTTACTTAATGTCTGTAGACTGGAGGCGGAAAGATGGCCGTATCGGAGATGCCATCGTGAGAACGATTGAGGTGACAGGGACATAGCAGAGTTGGCAGATCCAACGGATTGGAAATGCGATAGGATGTAGATAGATCCTATTTTGATTCCAAGACCGACTTGCGCATTAGTGGATGAAAAGAATGTGACAGTGGTCGTGGAAAAGACAGCAGTGGCGCCTTGATTAAGAGCGGCACCAACAGAGAAAAGATTTTTTTTCAGTCCAGGAACGAATAGGACGTGAGAGAGAATTATCGGTGATGTCGTATTTGGGCGGCCGACAGTGGAGATCTGGCCAACGTGTGTGGCCGTTAAGGCGGCATTGTTTCCAAGTAAAATTGTCATAGGAGGATGGAGCTGCGACACCCTTGTAAACCAATCGAAGCGTGAGGATAAATGATGAGACGCCCCAGAGTCCACAATCCAAGAATCGTTTGGGACAAAAGAATCGGGTATTGCGGACGTGACAAGGGCAAACCCATAATCTGGCGGTTGTGAAGCATAAGGGACAGTCGGTGATTGTCCAACGACAGGTGGAGCGGAACCATAAGGGAAATCAGTATATGATTGGGCGACGGGCGGCGGTTGAGAATATTCGCCAAGCGGAGCATTAATGTATCCAGGCGAAGAAGAATAGGTGAAAGGATTCGTTGGCGCGAAATAGTCTTGGATTACTGGTGAAATGGCTTCAGCCGTAGAAGCGTGACCATGATAAAGGCCGCGACCAGGTTGGCGTCCACGCCCACCGGTGCGACCAGGATGCCCTTGTCGGTCCTGCTTACGTATAAGTGCAGGACAATTGTCGATGATGTGGTCAGGCTCCCGGCAATAGCGACAGGAAGAGATCTTGGGCGGCCGGGTGGACGGATGATAGGCTGCCAGAGCGACACCAGGTGGCTGCGGCAGATTTTGTTTTGTCTCTTCATGCACCAGGCCGGTGGTGAGAGATGGAATAGTGATAGTGGCAGCAGAATTGTCAATAGATGAAATGAAGGCGGCGTAAGTGGACGGCAGTCCTCCCAAGATCGCCGTAATAATATCCTCATCAGTTACGGTAGAGCTGATACTCTTTAGACGACCAGCCAGAGATTTGATATTTTGGATGTAGTCCTGCATACTCTCAGAGGGAAGTTTCTGAGAAGAGATCAGTTGACGACGAAGGAGAAGTTTGTTTGACCAAGACCGGTTTTCGTAGGCATTTGTCAGAAGTTTCCAGGCGTCGTGAGCAGAGCTACCGTCACGGATGAGTCCAAGTTGGGAAGGCTCAAGAGCCAGAACCAATCGCGAATGCGCCTCTTCATTGCGAAGTACCCAAGCAGGTTTGGCGGTGGCGTCCGAAGGTTCTGCCTCACTTCCGCTGATAATGGACCAAAGTTTCTCCAGCCGCAAAAGGTGCTCTATCTGAAACTTCCATCCGTAGAAGTCCGTGCCGTTGAATTTTGCAACGGTGTTTGAATTCGTACTGAAAGGCCCATAACCTATAGTAGTTGATGACATGGCAGCAGACAAAGTGGGATGGAAAATAATACGGAAAGACAAACAAGCAGAGAAAGACAGATTGTATTTCTTGGTGGTAGTGAAAATACAAGGCAGTGGTTTAAGTAGAATGGGAAAAGTCACGAATGTGACTTTTCGAGATCTAGTAAGCTAATGTGACTCTGAAAGGTCACTTGGCTCTTTTGCCGAAAGGGCAAAGGTTGAGATCTTTAGGTGTCAGAGGGCTAAGGATCAGATCTAGTGTCAGAGGCGACAGAAGCTACAGTGGGCGCTTCTAAGAAGCGCCAGGAGCTGAAAACAGAAAGTAAAATCTAGGAAACAGAAAAACTGAAACTAAAGCAAAGAACTGAGCTAGTCTAGAATCCTATAACTAGCTAAATAACACAAACTGGAATACCACTTCCCGTTATTAACAAGATGGAGCTAGCCTGAAGATTCTAATAAAAGGATAACTTTAACACCCCCCCTCTTGGTTAAAATCGAAGGCCGGAGGAAGAAAGAAGAAGTTTGAACTGAGGCCGGGCAAGGGCCTTCGTGAGGAAGTCAGCCAGCTGCTTGGAGGTGGGACAGTAGGTGAATTTGAGAGTGCCAGCAGCAATTGCATCGCGGGTGAAGTGGAACTGAATGTCGATGTGCTTGGTCCTCCGATGGTGCACTGGGTTGCCCATAAGAGCAAGAGCACCTTGGGATTCGCTGTAGATGACAGTGGCGGAAGGTTGGGGAGACTGAAGATTGGCGAGGAGAAAACGTAGCCAGATCGCTTCCTTTTTGGCATGGGTGGCAGCCATATACTCTGATTCGGTGGAGGAAAGTGCAACGGTTGGTTGCTTTTTGGAAGCCCAAGAAATTAGAGCGCCATGAAGTGAGAAGCACACGCCAGTGGTGGAGCGGCGTGAGGTCAGGTCGCCCCCCCAGTCGGCATCGCAGAAACCAACCAGCTCAGGGGAAGAGGAACCAGTAAAGGTGAGTTTGAGGGATTTGGTTCCTTGTAGGTAACGCAAAACTCTTTTTGCAGCAAGGAGGTGATCTGTGGAGGGGTTAGAGACAAATTGACTGAGCTGTCCAACGGCTACTGCTATGTCTGGACGCGTGCCTGTCATAGCATACATTAGACAACCAACAATAGAACGATACAACTCATGTGTCGCTCCGGGGACAGGCCCACCAGAGTTTTGGATAAGTTTGACATTTGGGTCTAACGGTGTAGAGATTGGACTGCAATCTGACATGGAAAATCTGGTGAGAACCTCAGTTATATATTTTTCTTGAGACAGGTATAATGTTTTGGAGGGGCGGTCTCGTCCTACAAAAATCCCAAGGCAGTATTCAACCTCTCCTAAGTCAGTCATTGAAAAATGAATGTTGAGCATGGTTTTGACAAGATGAATTAGTGGTAGAGAGGGACTAGCTAAGAGCAGATCATCGACATAGATTACTAAGATGACAAGAGACTCTTCATTACCTCTCAGAAAAAGCCCAAAGTCCGCATCAAGCTTGTGAAAGCCTTCCTTGAAGAGAACTGCCTCGAGGTGTTTATTCCAAACACGAGGTGCCTGCTTCAGGCCGTAGAGAGATTTGAGAAGTCGACAGACGAGGTGCTCGGTGCCTGGCGCGACATATCCTTCCGGTTGTCGAATGAATATTTTTTCACTTAGTTTGCCGTAGAGAAAAGCTGTCTGAACATCCATGTGATGGATGTGCCAGTCACGAGCAGCAGCCAAGGAGAGGAGAATGCGAATGGAGGTAAATTTTGCGACAGGAGCGTAGGTTTCATGAAAATCAACTCCTTCCTTTTGTAAGAAGCCTTTCGCAACGAAACGGGCTTTGAAGCGATCTAGAGATCCATCGGCCTTAGTTTTGATGCGGAAGACCCATTTTGATCCGATGATTTTTCGACCATGTGGAAGGGAGGTAAGTTCCCACGTGCCATTCTTTTGCAAGGAAGCAAATTCGGCGTCAGTGGCTATCTTCCAGGAGGCAGCATTTGGGCCATTCATGGCGGCTGAAAAAGAAGAAGGGACATCGATTGTGGCAATGTTTGCCAAGCCAGTTGTTTCACGAAGAAGCCGAGCGTGAAGTCTTTCACTCTTTTGGATAGGCAGAGTAGGTGCAGAAGTAGGAGGCACAGAAATATCTGCTGGAATGACATATGGTGGATCATTAGGTCTGAAACTGTCCGAGGAAGTGTGAGAGGAGTGGATCTGTCTCTGAAATGTGTCTCTGAGGTCGTTCTGATAAGTGTAGAGGGGGGTAGAAGCAGAGGAGAGTGAGAGAGTGGAGAAAACTTGGCTGAATTGGAAGAAAAGTCAGGAGAAATGATGGATAGAGTGGATGAGGAAGGTTGTGTGTGAGCAGCTGGGAGAGGAGGAGGGGAAGGTGAGGAGGTTAGAAGTTTAAGAAGAAGTGGAGTTTCATTAAAGCTGACGTCACGGCTGAGGACGACCCGACGTTCGTTGGAGAGCCAAATTCGGTATGCCTTTGATTCGGTGGCAAAACCGACTAGGACGCCCGATTTGGCTCGGCTGTCCCATTTGCCGGCTGGAGTGAGATTTTTAACCCACGCGGTACAGCCAAATATACAAAGATGGAATATACGAAGATGGGAAACGTCAGGTTTAATTCCCGTCCAGGCTTCATACGGTGTTTTTCCAGGAAGTGCAGATGTTGGGGATAGATTACGTAGGTAATTTGCAGTGGTGACTGATTCTGCCCAGAAATTTGTCGGCAGGGCAGCGAAGTGTAACATGGACCTTGCCATGTTTATAACTGTACGATTGTATCTCTCCGAAACCCCGTTTTGTTGTGGAGTATGGGCGACCGTCGATTGGTGAATAATGCCGTGAAAACCAAGGAATCGCGAAAATTCGGTGGAGAAGTATTCTCCCCCATTGTCGGTTCTCAGACATTTGATGCGACAGTTAAGGGAGTTTTCGACGAGGGACTTGTATTCTTTAAACTTTTCAAATGTGTCAGATTTTCGACGAAGGAGAAAAAGGTGACAATAGCGTGTAGCGTCATCTATGAACGTGACAAAATATAGCGCGCCGGTATGACTGGGTACAGACATGGGACCACAAAGATCTAAGTGGACCAATGTAAGAGGGCTTGCAGATTTAGAAGTTGAAGTGGGAAAGGACGGACGAGTTAAATTTCCTTGGACGCATCCAGAACAAAATGGGAGATTTTTGGCTGGAAATGAATCTAGGCCGTTGACAAGGCCCTTACTTAATGTCTGTAGACTGGAGGCGGATAGATGGCCGTACCGCAGATGCCATCATGAGAACGATTGAGGTGACAGGGACATAGCAGAGTAATCCAACGGATTGGAAATGCGATAGGATGTAGATAGATCCTATTTTGTTTCCAAGACCGACTTGCGCATTAGTGGATGAAAAGAATGTGACAGTGGTCGTGGAAAAGACAGCAGTGGCGCCTTGATTAAGAGCGGCACCAACAGAGAAAAGATTCTTTTTCAGTCCAGGAACGAATAGGACGTGAGAGAGAATTATCGGTGATGTCGTATTTGGTCGGCCGACAGTGGAGATCTGGCCAACGTGTGTGGCCGTTAAGGTGGCATTATTTCCAAGTAAAATTGTCATGGGAGGATGGAGCTGCGATACCCTTGTAAACCAATCGAAGCGTGAGGACAAATGATGAGACGCCCCAGAGTCCACAATCCAAGAATCGTTTGGGACAATAGAATCGGGTATTGCAGACGTGACAAGGGCAAACCTATAATCTGGCGGTTGTGAAGCATAAGGGACAACCGGTAATTGTCCAAAGACAGGTGGAGCGGAACCATAAGGGAAATCAGTATATGATTGGGCGACGGGCGACGGGCGGCGGTTGAGAATATTCGCCAAGTGGAGCATTAATGTATCCAGGCGAAGAAGAATAGGTGAAAGGATTCGTTGGCGCGAAATAGTCCTATATTACTGGTGAAATGGCTTCAGCCGCAGAGGCGTGACCGTGATAAAGGCCGCGACCAGGTTGGCGTCCACGCCCACCGGTACGACCAGGATGCCCTTGTCGGTCCTGCTTACGTTTAAGTGCAGGACAATTGTCGATGATGTGGTCAGGCTCCTGGCAATAGCGACAGGAGGAGATCTTGGGCGGCCGGGTGGACGGATGATGGGCTGCCAGAGCGACACCAGGTGGCTGCGGCAGATTCTGTTTTGTCTCTTCATGCATCAAACCAGTGGTGAGAGATGGAATAGTGATAGTGACAGCAGAATTGTCAATAGATGAAATGACTGCGGCGTAAGAGGACGGCAGTCCTCCCAAGATCGCCGTAATAATATCCTCATCAGTTACGGTAGAGCTGATACTCTTTAGACGCCCAGCTAGAGATTTGATATTTTGGATGTAGTCCTGCATACTCTCAGAGGGAAGTTTCTGAGAAGAGATCAGTTGACGACGAAGGAGAAGTTTGTTTGACCAAGACCGGTTTTCGTAGGCATTTGTCAGAAGTTTCCAGGCGTCGTGAGCAGAGTTAGCGTCACGGATGAGTCCAAGTTGGGAAGGCTCAAGAGCTAGAACCAATCGCGAATGCGCCTCTTCATTGCAAAGTACCCAAGCAGGTTTGGCGGTGGCGTCCGAAGGTTCTGCCTCACTTCCGCTGATAATGGACCAAAGTTTCTCCCGCCGCAAAAGGTGCTCTATCTGAAACTTCCATCCGTAGAAGGTCCGTGCCGTTGAATTTTGCAACGGTGTTTGAATTCGTACTGAAAGGCCCATAACCTATAGTAGTTGATGACATGGCAGCAGACAAAGTGGGATGGAAAATAATACGGAAAGACAAACAAGCAGAGAAAGACAGATTGTATTTCTTAGTGGTAGTGAAAATACAAGGAAGTAGTTTAAGTAGAATGGGATAGTAAGCTAATGTGACTCTGAAAGGTCACTTGGCTCTTTTGCCGAAAGGGCAAAAGTTGAGAACCTTAGGTGTCAGAGGGCTAAGGATCAGATCTAGTGTCAGAGGCTACAGAAGCAACAGTGGGCCGCTTCTAAGAAGCGCCAGGAGCTGAAAACAGAAAGTAAAATCTAGGAAACAGAAAACTGAAACTTAAAGCAAAGAACTGAGCTAGTCTAGAATCCTATAACTAGCTAAATAACGCAAACTGGAATACCACTTTCCGTTATTAACAAGATGGAGCTAGCCTGAAGATTCTAATAAAAGGATAACTTTAACACCACCAATAACGGATACATATACAGATAGATGTATTATATCTTATAACAATATTTTTGTACAATATAACAATACACCGATACCAATACCAATACCAATACCAATACCAATACCAAGAGCAAGAGCAAGAGCAATAACAAAAACAATAAGAATAAGAATAATAATAATAATCAAAATGATAATAATGATGATGATGTTGATGATAACGATGAAAATGATAAAAAAATAATAATGAATACACTCAAAAAAATGATGAGAATGACGTTAATAATGATAATAATGATAATAATTATAGAAATAATAACAATGAATACACAAAAAAAAAAAAAAAAATCTTCACACCTCTTTTCGAAAAATTTCAAACGCTCTCGGACTTTTTTTTTTAGCTCGTTTTACGGCCCATGGAACCCCATTTCTACTCATTCCGTAATATACGACTCCAAATCCTCCCTCTCCTAAAATATTTTCCGTACTAAAATTATTTGTGGCCTCCAAAATTTCATTGAACGGAATTGCGTTCGCAAAACCCTTCTTCATCATTCGATCGAAGTTGTTTCCTGTGAACAAAAAAGTCGTCTAATTTTTATGTGTTTAAATTTTATTTATATCAGTTTTATGCAGTTTCACTAATGTCAAGTTAATTAAATTCAATGTAATTTTTTGACGTAAGTTTGTTCATGTAAACTTCATCATAAAATTTGAATGCAAATTTTAATTATACAAAATTTCATTGTACGTTTTATGCGTGTAAACTTTAACGTAAATTTCATTTCTGCACAAAATATTTCTTTAAAAATTCAGTGTACAATTTTGATGTTAATGTAAAAGTAGGTTTTGAAGAAGATTTTGGTGTACAATTTCATGTCGTTTTTGTTGCAAAATTAACTGTAATTTTCTTTTATGTCTATTATAATATCAATTTGAATGCATATCTGGATGTGATTTTTTCCTTAGAATTTCAAAGTAGAAATTTAACATGAGTATATTTTCTTTTTTTTGAAGGGCTTTAAATCACACTCACATGTTACTATCATTACTATTTTTACATTACACATATATTCATATGTATATATACTATAAATATGTACTTATTTTTAAGGCTTGCCTTACCCTCACCTGCTTCACGAAAATCTGAGATATTCTTCTTTCGAATCAAAATGAAAATTAAAAAAATCGCGATCCCAATCAATAAAAACAAACCAATAGCAATCCCGACAGGAAGCCATACACCTGTCAAAAAAAAAAAAGGGAGTACAAGAAACACAAATGGAATACATGGAGGAGGAAAGGAGGGGGAGAAAAGAGGAGGAAAGGGAGAGAGGGAGGAACGGAGGAAGGAGAGGGGCAGGGAGGGAGGTAGGGAGGCAGGTAGGGAGGGAGGGAGGGAGGGAGGGAGGGAGGGAGAAAAAAAGGGAGGCAGGGAGGGAGAAAGAGAGAGAGACAAAGAGAGACAGAGGGAAAGAGAGAGACACAAATTAACATCCTTAATCATCCTATCTCTCACACCTTTTGATTTTGTTCTTTTTGTTTCCGGACGTGATAGAGGAGGCAGCGGCGACGGTACAGGAAGCGGTACATTTACATGAAACACTTCGGAAATAAAACTATATCCTCCGTAATATCTTCCTAATGTCATATTTGGATACGTTAAAACTTTCGTAATGTTATCGATTTTACTCGGAGCCCAAGGATCCGTAAAATTTGGAAAAAAAGTGACATACGTCGTCCAAACTTTGTCAGAAGCTATGAACATACTTTCCACTCGCACCTGTTAAAAAAATAAAAATCATCAAAAATAGCATTAAACAACTTAAATTAGTTTTCCTATTTTTGTATAAATAAAACCTTAAAAAATAACCTAACGTTTTAGAAAGGCGTGAAATCTGGAAAAAAAAGTCGCAAACATTGTCCACAACTTTTTCGAAAGCCATCGACATAGTTTCCACTCTTGCTATGTATATATATTTTCTTTAAAAAAATTCTTGTATTCTATTTTAAGAAAGTATATTAAAAAAATATATATATATATTTATATATACATACATATATATATATATATATATATATATATATATATATATATATATATATATATATATATATATATATATATATATATATATATATATATCGTATGATCTTAGTGCTTAAAGCTGAAAGAGTGTAATTTTTTTAAATTTTTTTTAAACCCGATATAAATGTTTATTTGGTTTCGTTCCCTTTCATTTTTCAAAAAGTTGTGAAAAAGTTTTTAAAAACCTTTTAAAAAATTTAAATAAGGCGTACAAAAAAATTACAAAAAGTACACAATAATTTGACGAAGTGTACTAAAAATCAATTAAAAGTTTACAAAAACTTTAGGAATTTGCACAAAGAGTTTGCGAAAAGTGAATAATTTTTCTTCAAAATATTTACGAGCATGGTACAAAAAGTTTCACATATTTCTCCAGATAAAAATTAACAAAAAACGTCGACGGAAAAGTTACGAAAAAAGTTACGGATAAATGTTTCATGCAATATGTAGTTGAGAGTTAAAAATTACATATTTTTTACGAAACATTTAACAGAAATTTTTTACAAAAAAAAATTACAAAAATGTTACGAAAAAAGTAAGAAAAAAGAAACGAAAAAAGTTACGGAAAATGTTTACGAAGAAATATGTACTTGAGTGTTAATAAGTTTGAGAACTTCAGCCACGTTCGATTCGAGTCTTCGAATTATTCGCTCAGAAACCATAACAAATAGCGGTGAATAAAATACGAATTTTCCGTAATACGGTTTTACGCATTCGCAATTTCCGGTCAAATTTAAAATTCGCGGACTTGGTTGATAATCTTCGGAAGATTGAGAACAAATCGGGAGGGAATTGGGACAAATAGGAGTTGCGGTAAAAGAAGTACTAAAAGTCGATGGTAAACAACTATTTTTTAATAAATTAGAACTTGTCGTTGGGAGAGTGGCACAAAGGGGATTATTTGCAAATCTGCGAAAAGGAGAAGGATTGGAGTAAGAAGTTTTAAGAGCGTAAAACAAAGAAAATTCACAAAACTTTACGAAACTTTACAAAAGTAAAAACAAAAGTTTACAAAGTTCACAAAAGTTTACGAGAGTTAACAAAAATTTACGAGGAGCCAAAATTCTGCAAACGTTAAATAAAATAAAAAATCGATGGTACTATCAGATGGGGACGACTGAAAATCGGAGATGGAAGTCAGATTGTTGATATTAATAGACCAATAAACTACCAAAAAAATGTCCCAAAAAACACAGACAAAATACCAACAAAAAAACACAAAAAAAACCCAACATATATACATATGAATATATAAATAAAAAAAAAACTCACTCGATGCTACAATCAGACGGGAGCGACTGCAAATCGGAGGCTGAAGAGAGATTGTTGTAATCCAAAGTCAGAAGAGACAAATTGGGCCAATAGGAGGCCTTCAAATTCATCACGTCTCCCGATAGGTTGTTGCGACTCAGGAGCCTGGGGAGTAGAGGGAGAGCAAGGGCGAGAGAGGGGAGAGAGAGGGGAGAGAGGAGAGAGATGGGAGAGAGAGTGGACTGTGAGATCGAGTACGTACATTTCAAAATGATAAAAAAAAATCAAGAAGAGTTTCAAGATATTAAATATGACGTAAATTTAACGCATTGGTCCCTCACTCGCTCCCTCTCCCTCTCCCCTAAAAAAAAATAGTAAAACTTTACATGCATGAGCTAGAGTGTCAGGTGAGAGAGAGGGTAGAGAGAGGAGAGAGGGGAGAGAGAGGGGAGAGAGCGGGAACGAGAGGGAGATGAGGGGTCCGAGGACTCAGCGTTG
>JBBHKE010003307.1:22208-55083 GCA_037447655.1 Zygnema cylindricum | reverse complement strand
GAGGGAGGGAGGGAGGGAGGAGAGGGAGAGAGAGAGAGAGATATTGTAATATCTTTTTTTTTTTTTTTGATAGTGTAATAATTTATAACCCCAACAGTGACCATAATTGTGTAAATTTCCACACTATTGACTATCATTGGAATACTCTACCAATAAAACATTTTTAGTAATAGAATCTCTTTAATAATATAATCTTTTTAATTATAAACTCTTTTTAATAATGAAACCTTTTTAATAATAAAATCTGTTAAATAATAATACTAAGTTCACTCCTGGCACTCATATGGGTTCCCATCACTTTTTCTTAATATATATTATAATTTTTTTTAAATTTTGTAATTATCTTTGTTGAAAAATATCCTTGTTCACAAATTTCATTTAAAATTAACATTAAAAAATTTGAAAGGTTTTTTCTTGTTGACTTTTGTGCGAGAAGACATGGAAGTGTGATTAATTTTTGTCAGTTTTTTTTTTTTTTGACCCAAGAAAATGACTCCGAATGTGTTAAATCCCTGGTCAATTTTCCGTTTTTAGTATGCACCAAGCAAAATAAAAATAATACTGAAACACATTCATAAAAAAAGAAAAGGAAAGAAAAAGAAGTTGGGAGTCTCTATTGAGTGGTATATTCAATGCATATAATGCATATATATACGATACTGGTCAAATATCCTTAAGGGCAGATGAAAGGCAAAAATATGGTTGTAAACGTGGAAAAATCCTGTAGTGTTTTTAACAATTATCAAGGTGTTCAAAGGGATGGGAGTAAGATGAGGCAAAACGAGACTCAAAAGCGGGTGGAAAACAACTATTTTGACTTCATTGAGAAAGTGTCGATGACAAACACTATTAGAAAATCACGATAAAATCACGATGGTAAAGCATATGAGTACATGGGAACAATTTAAAAAGGCAAAAAATGAAACTGAAATCATGTGGAAGCAAACTGAATGGGAAAACAAAGTTGACATCATAATGACATAGAAACGAGGACAAGTCAGTAACAGAAATTGAAAGGACAACGAGCACAAAAACAACAAGAAACTAACGTACTCGAAACAAAAAACTGCACCGTGTACCGCTATTAGTGTTAAAAATGTTTTCTCCAATGAAAACATCTTTTTCCATACACACTTGTCTGATTTCCAATTTGTGTCCGCCAATCAGAAGCTGAGAAGGATGCCTTTCAATCGCAACCGTCAGATCTAAATTCCGACAGGTGTGCACGGAGAAAAGATGTTTTAAGTGGCGGATAAAACGTTAAAACTAATAGCGATTCACGGTGTACCTAACAAAATACCAGCAGATAAAGAAATCCTAAAAGAAACTATATAAATCTCTCTTTTTTTTTAATAATTTCTCTTACGGCGCCCTAAAGGTCACATGATTTCTCCACTCTTAAAAATAAGTTTTTATGTTCACAAACTTTTTTGCTTTGTTGACTTTACTTAAACCCAAGTTTAATGAATGTTTCCCTCTTTTCCTTCTCATCACATTTTGTTTTTATTCTTGTCAGGAATCTTCTTTGTCATTTTAACAACTTAAACTCGATTGCTTAATTTTGTACTTTTTTATCGTTCCTCTAAAATCTAGGATGCGTGAGAAATTATCAACATTTAAAAATTCTACGCATTCTTTTTCAAGTCAACGCCATACTTTTAAAGTGCGAAAAAATGAAGCCGCCACCATAGTTAAAAAAAAATTATGCGAATTTATTGAAAAAAGCCGCACAAAATGGGTCGGGTTTCTTTCGACTTTTGGTGTTTGACTGATAAATACTACACCGTGTATCGCTATGAGTGTTTTTAATTTTGTCGCCACTTAAAACATCTTTTCTCCGTACACACTTGCCGAATTTTCAATTTGAAACCGCCAAACGGAAGGTGGGAATCTTACCTTTCAATCGCAACCGTCAGATCCCCATTGCGACAAGTGTGTACGGAGAAAAGATGTTTTTACAACGACGAAAAAAACATTAACACTAATAGCGGTACATGTATATAGGACGCACAGAACATAAAATTATGGAACAAAAGTTTCCGCACTTTTCGAACTTTATGGCGTAAACGGTTATTTTAAAAATGCAATTTGTGACTGCAAACGGATTAACTGACGACGGATAATCCGCAGACGTAAAAAGTCAAAAAGTGAAAAAGTGAAAACCCTAAATCCTCAACCCCAGACTCCCTCCCCTCCCTCCCTCCCTCCTCCCCCCTCCCTCCCTCCCTCCCTCCCTCCCTCCCTCCCCCCTCTCTCCCTCTCACCATGACCACCTGCATCCTTCCCCTCTCTCTCCCCGCCCCCCCCGTCTGCTTGAAGCTCTCCTCCCGCGATACCGCCTCCTGGAGCAAAGGTTTCTCCCACGTGCGAGCTCCCCCTCCGCGCCCCGCGCCCCGCCTCTCCGCGCACGCCCTGGCGGAGCGCGACCCCCTGGGCGAGGTCGGCGCGCGGGAGCCTCGGCCGGGCGAGGTCGGGTCGGGCTTCGGCGAGCGGCCGCTGGGGAACGCCGACACGGAGCACCGGATCCTGCTGCCGGACAACGTCAGGTTGGTGCCGTACTGTACGGTAATGTACGGTTTCGTACGGTTACGTACCGGCGTGTACTTTTTGGTCCCTGTTTGTTTGTTTTTTTTTTTTTGTTTCAATGAACGCTTGAGTTGGTAACGGCTCGTGACACGTGTCACTCGGAGATGTGCATATGCGATAAGATTTGACACGTGTCACTCAGAGATATGCATTGGTTGACACGTGTCACTCATAGCTGTGCAATGGTAATAGGACGTGACACGTGTCACTCAGAGATGTGCATTGGCGATAGGGTGTGACACGTGTCACTCAGAGATATGCATTGGTTGACACGTGTAAAAGAGTTGTGCAATGGTAACAGGACGTGACGCGTGTCACTCGTAGCTGTGCAATGGTAATAGGGCGTGACACGTGTCACTCAGAGCTGTGCAATGATAATAGGACGTGACACGTGTCACTCAGAGATGTGCATTGGCGATAGGATGTGGCACGTGTCACAGCTGTGCATTGGTGATAGGTGTGACACGTGTCACAGCTGTGCAATGGTAATAGGACGTGACACGTGTCACTCAGAGATGTGCATTGGTGATAGGTGTGACACGTGTCACAGCTGTGCATTGGTGATAGGACGTGACAACTGTTACATTGTCATGTGCGTTGGTGCTAGCGCGTGACACGTGTCACACAAGCGGTGCAGAGAAATCACAGGGTTGGCGCAGTACAGCTGTCAAGCGGGGGAGCTGCCGCTGCTGAAACCGGATGACGCCAAAGCACTTTTGAGGAAGGTAGGGAAAACAGATCCCCATTTTATTTGCTCCCTTCCCTACCTCTCCCTCTCCCTCTCTCTCCCCCTCCCCCTCCCTTCATCTCCTCCTTTCTCTTCCCCTTCTCTCCCTCCCTCCCTCCCTCCCTCCCTCTCCCCCCACTCCGCCTTTCTCCCTCTCCCTCTCATCTCTCCCAGCTTTGACAAACATTGTGGATGACATGTAAGCGTAGACCCCACTGTCTGGTTGTATCACAAAACGACAAAGTTCATCCATAAGGTCTTTTTTTTTAACGACTTTCTATGCTCAAAAATGATTGATTTCAGTTTGTAGTTTTCAGTCAAATTGCAGTGGACACTCTAACGAATAACACTTAATAATAAATAATAGGTAATACTAATAGTAGATAATGATAATAATACACAGTAATAATACTAATAATAATAATAATAGGTAGTAATCATTAATTAATTAATCATAGACCAAAAAACATATCCAAATTCTGACATTTTGTTAGAGAGTATTTTTTTCATCTAATTTTCATCTATTTTTCATCTATTTTCATCTATTTTTTACCTATTTTTCATCTATTTTTCATCTATTTTCATCTATTTTTTACCTATTTTTCATCTATTTTTCATCTATTTTTTTTTAATTGGGCTGGAAGCTGGCAGAAGAGGACGGAACTCTCAAACTGCGAGCGGTGGAAGATGAAGAACTTCATGGCAGGAATGGAGCTTTTTGGGAGAATCGCCGCCATCGCGGAGAAGGAGAAGCACCATCCGGACCTTCACCTGGAGGGATGGAACAAGGTCACAGCCGACATCTGGAGCCACTCGCGAGGTAAGAGAGAGGGAGGAGGGAGGGAGAGGGAGAAGGAGGGAGGGCGGTTGAACTTTTCGCTAAGATGTTTTACGGAGAGTGTACATACAAAGAGGAGACTCAACATTTCTTTTTTTTTTATTTCCAGGTGGAGTGACTATGAACGATTTCATTCTGGCTGCGAAAATTGACCTTCTTGACACGAGAGACTTGGTCAGTAAAAAGAACAGGGCATGGGCTTAAGAAGAGATCACGGTTTACATTTAGTTTTTAGTTTTATTCAATTTTCAGTTTATGTTTTACTCGGTTACTCGGACAAACTAAGAAATGGGGAATTTCTTCGATGCCACTCATTCAATTGGTTATTTTCGGATCATTTAGAATTGATACTTTTTTTAAGTTCATTTTTTTGTTATTTGCTTTATCTATTACAAAAAGCTGCCCATTTTTCCAGTTTGGAGAAAAGCCGATACTTCATTAAACTTTTGTCATTGGAGGAAAGTTTAGGTTTATTTTTAGTTCCATAGCTCCATGTTCAGTTCAGTTCGGTGTCATTGGAAGCAATAGATACCCTGTATTAAAAAAAAGTTTTTTTTTATATACTTAAATATGTTGCAAAAGAAGGATTTTAACCACGGCGGTCCGTTTGAGTAGGATCCGAATGCTGATATGTTTTATTTGTAATGTGTTTCATTTATAATATGTTTTATTTATAAGATGTTTCATTTATAATATGTTCCATTTATGAGGTTCCTGCCCCTGGCCATTAAGCAAGCTCGAGTTATTTTTCTGTCATACATTTTACGGTTTGCTCCTGTTTCCTTTATTCAGTTTTGTTTCCAGCTCGGATCCAGTTTTTTTTTGGCAATTTTGATATAGTTTTGTCATGCGTTGGTGTCAGCTTTGTTTTTCCTTCTTTTTTTTTTCCCACCTGCGTTCAGTTTTTCAGTTTCCGTTTTGCCTTTTGTTTTTTGTTCCTGTCTCCTCGAATGGTTTACCGTCGTGCCTTTTTAATAAAGTTTTACTTTGGGTATCAGGTCCACCCCTTATATGGCTGTCAATGTCCAAGGACTCAGTGAATCGCTATTAGTGTTGATACACTAATTTCGTGACTTTTCTGCCCTCTGATCATGAAATAGCGTAATTGTTTATTTCTTTACGCTAATTTTTATTTCACTAATTGTTTATTTCTTTACGCTAATTTTTAAATGGTTTAAAATCAGCCGCAAAGAAAGGCTAATTTGTGCAGAATGGAAAAATGTTGAAATTGAAATTTTTCTTTTACGTTTTTGAAATTTCACATTTTTTTGTTGAGTTCATGTCACGTATTATTTTGTAGCTCGGGTTGGAGTTCCCATGAAAGAAAATAAAATATATAGTTGAAGATGAAGAAGAACACAAAAACAAAAAGTAAAAAAGAAAAACTATCCTCCTTAATTTTGATCGGTTTCAGAAAGGGTGTCGAATTTGAATCGTAAAAGGTCTCTTTATCAAGGGCTTAGATTTCAGGAGGGTCATAAGACTCGATAAAAGACAAAGTTTCCAAATGGAGGGAGTATTCCACACCTCCCTGGGTGTGCACGACACGACGCATATGGGCCGTACAGGTACCGGAAAGAAAACTATTACAGCTGAACAAATAAATGCGTAACGTGACTATAACGCATACTTTTTTGTTTTTTTCCTTGTCATAATTCATCGGGCAGCACCTGAAAGTGAACGTACAAGCTGACTGGGAAAAGGACAGTGTACGACGCATAAAAACAATTGAATTCCGAAAAAAACAAAAAAAAAACGGATGTAAAGAACCCGGGACTCGGAGTATTTTGCGTTGGTAGAAATATAGGCGTTTTTTTCGAAGTGGAGATAACTCTGCGCAAGAGACATAGTACACGCGTCACATGTTTGAAGCACACCCTGTACTAAATTTCGTACCGGATTTGTCGGTGGACAGCAGAATAATCCTGAACATCGTACCTTATATGTCGGTAGCCAGCACAAAAACTCGTGTGGCTAAGGGTGCGTCTCCATGTACTTGAAACTTAGAGAATTTACTTTGTTTTTTAGCGCAGATCCGGCGGACCCGGATTTCGGGTGTCCCTATGTGTACCAAACGAAGTTGTCACTTAAGGGCGTGACGACTGTATACGTCGACAATGCCCGTGACGGCTCTCGACAGTGTACAATCCGTGATGACGCACGTTATATTTCATTATTTTGTAACTGCTTGTGACATCGCATGACTTTTCGTGACATTGTAGACGTACCGCCATCCAGCCTGTGCCGTTTCACGGTTGAAGAAGATGCAATTTGCCTTTGCGTCTCTTGTCCGCTCGACGTGAAATGGCATCGGATCTTGAGAACCCTGGCGAAATAAAATCCGTACCAAGCGCAAACGGACAAAACCAAACAAATTGTGTACTTTGCTTTGTCGTACTTGAAAGCAAACGGACAAAACATAGCGCATCATGCACTTTTCGTCGTAGCTTGAATTCTCTTGAAATTTATTGAAAAAATTTTACACGTGCGACTACGTGTTTCTATTGGTTTTCGAAAATTCTTTGTTTTAAAACACATCTTCCCTGTATTTTAAAGAAAAGTTTGAAGATAACGTTTTTTTGGCGTGGCCGTGGGTCGAAGAACACAAAACGACAACATGTAGTACATCTTAAATTCGATGATGACGCAAAATGTACTTCTCATTTTCTCTATTTTTTTGTACGGTTGAAACTTACGCGGTACGGCTCTAAGCTTTACAGGAAAATGACAGAAAAAAACCCTTACTTAAGCACATGGAGACGCACCTTAACTCAATTAGTAAATTTCCACACTTCCACATTGAAAGTTTCGCACAGTTTCCCAATTCCGCACTGAATTTCTGCGCCGTCTAATTCAGACTTCAGAGATATTGTGGACCACTCTATTAGCAGTAATCCAGGCTACCGTAGCTAGCTGGTGTTACATGTCGAACGGATCCTTAACTGTTGCTGATTTTTTTTAAAACCGTTAACGGATCTATCTATGCACGTCTCTTATGTCAAATTTTGGCAGAGAATAATCCTGCAATCCTGTGTTGGTCTCTCCAAGTTTTGTTTTACAGAATCTTGCTGCTCTCACTGTTCCAGTGCTGCAGCTCAGATCATCTTTTCTCTTTATAAAGAAAAATAATAATCCTTGTAGCAATCGTAACTTTTATTTCTCCTACTGCAAATCGCCATGGCTTATCCTACCGGACAAGTGATTTTCAGAACTATTGTAGGAGTCTCTATTTTGACTGTTCTTTTTTTTGTAGCTCGACCTGTTTACTGGAAAGTTTCAGCGGCTCTTACAGATATGAAATCTAGTGGCAGTACTGCAGGAGAAGTTTTGAAAATTGAAGCCAGTGAGTTGGAAAGTAAAGGTAAGTAAAGTTAAATATATTGCTTCATTTGTGAAATAATAGCCTTGATGTATATTTGTTAAACAAGTAAAGTATTCAAATCTGACTGGAAGGCTGGGAGTTTACAGAAATAGAACCGAGGTTTGCTGATTCCTTTCTTTTTCCGACATATTTGTGGTTTATTTGAAATATGTTGCACACCTTAAGTCCTTGTAGACGTTCAAATTTGGTTCTAGTATGTGATTGTTAGTCAGGTGGACGTCTGTTTTTATGTTATTCTTTTTTCCTTTTTTGTAGGTTCCTTTTAACATTGGAGGTATCTAATGTCTCTGGTTTTTTGAATTCATTTTCATATTTCCCAACAGTGTTTTAGATCCGGGAATAGTATATTTTCTCTATGCATAGTAAAATTAGTATTTATAATATATGTATTTGTACCTGCTGAAGTTATGGCCGTGTGCTATTGGAACAAGGATCTTGTCAAAGCCTTGCCAAATTTGTGGATTAAAAACCATAACATTTCATTTTCAACTTTAAAAGTATGTCTTCTTTAAGGTTCAACTGATTTTTTCAGTCACCGTCCTTTATTAGCTTCCGGAATAACCTGGAAATTCCAGTCCCTTTTTTAGGTTTTTTGTGTTTCTGATTGAGCCAGAGTTAAAACCGAAGACTTTGTGATTATGCAAGTTGTATCTTTTGTGCTTTATTTGCCAGATATTTTTTTGTGATTTCAGGTTTGTTAGGAATATATTTTAAAGTTAAGTCATTCTGAATGTTTGTTAGTGCGTTCAAAGGTGTGTTTGTTTTTTTTTACAGATCGTACATTAGGTGTTTTTTTAGGTGCAAAAGCTCTCTCTTTGAAGGATAGAGTCATTAGTTAATGATTTTTGACAGCGTTTTTGTAGTTTACACCTGTCAACCGGCTGGACATCTTTGTATGATTGTTGTTTTTTCAAATATGTTTAGTTAACCGTGGGAATTGGATGTTTTTGCAGAAGTAGAAATTACTAAAGATGTGGAAGTAGACACTTTAGGAGAAGAGAAGGCTTCAGACGAAGTTCCAAAAGACACAGATGCCGAGACAGATACAGATACAGAAACAAATACAAATGTAGAACCAGAGCAAGAGATGGATCCAAATTCAGATCCAAATACAGTCACAGAAAAAATTACAGACGGAGGTGAGACTGGAACTGAAGCTGAGGAAGGAACAGAACCGAAGGATAATGTGGAGAAGCTAATTGAAGATGATGAAAAAACGGAGTCATCTGCTGGCACAGACAATTAGAAGACTTTTCAGCGTTGTTCTTTAGATTGGAGTCGATTATATCCAGAGGACAAAGGAACTTTAACCTCTGAGAACTAAGTGCAATTTCTGGTCTAAGTTCACCATACAAACACAAAATAAAACGAATAGCCTGTCAGATCTGGATCTTCCAGTTCAGGAAAGCGAGAGACTAGTTCTTTGCCGCATTTGGCCTAGTCGAAAGAGTTACTTTTGTGGTAGCTGGATTGTGAAAAACTGTGTTTGATAGAGAGCGTCTATTCTGAGGTGTCGAGTATATAATCATCAACTATGGCCGTAACATTTTTTTTTTCCATGGCACTGAGGAATTATGAATGCTGGAGATCCCAAGCAGGAAGTTTGGTTAAGTACTGTCTCTCCTAAGGAGGCAAGCAGCTGGTTTGAGGGTTAGTCCAAAGTAGGGCACAACTCAGAAAGGCAGTTGTAACGGTATGCACATAGTCAGTTTTCAGTTATTCATTAGTTTTGAAACCAGTGATTAGCTTCAGTCATTGACGATTGTCAATTCTTGTGTGCCAAACCCTAATTTGTTTTAGCAACTTTATCGATCCACGGGCTGAAACCCTAAAACTACAGTATGAGCATTGATGTTTTGAAGATATATGATGCAGGGAGATGGGCGAAGAAACTTACATGGTCTATTTCTGCGCAGGAATACCGTGTCTAGAGAGACTATATCCATTTTGGCAGTACCTGTGCAGCTACTCCTGTATCTTTGGATCGTACTTTTTTTGTACTTTCAGTGGCTGAAGCGCCCTTACCCTGCGAAATCTTGCTCGTGTCCGACTTCTATAGTATCGAGTTTGTATCCCATTTGTACCACATTTATACCACATTTGTACCATATTTGTACTTCAAAAATGATCCTTTGGTGTTAATAGAGGTCTACATTATTCTAAAGTTTTTCAGTTTCTAAAAGCCAGCAGCGTCATGTGTTTTGATGGAAAGGTCCAACAGGCTGTCACGTTATCATCTTTATATGGGACATCGTATACGGTCATCAGATATAGAAGTTATATTTTATATCGATTGGTACAATGAGTAAATACCATAGTTTATCCATAAAGCATAAACTTGCATGCCCTTGTGAAGTTCATCACTTAGAATATGTCACAAACTCTCCTTACATCTGCCTCGTTTTACCTTTAGAAAGGAAAAATAAAGAAAAAATCACATATGGATTTCTTGGGCCCTTTATCCATACTAGAGGAAATCCTCTCTGAACTTTTTTCTGTTTTATCTTGAGAGGTTACACGACAAGGCATTCTTTTTCTGCTCCTTGGAAGTATCTTTGTCTCTTTAACTTGTATTTGGAACTAGAGGATATCTTGGATTGAGTTTGAAACCCTACGCTTTGTGATGCAATTTGACCACCATGTGAGATTGTAGGAAATACAGAAACTAATGTAAATTACATTGCTTCTTCTTTGCTACCAATGTTATTCCCAAGTAATACACGTGTCCGTTTGTTACCTACAGCTGATTGTCTCTGTATATCTTTGCTTGCTGTTTTGTATACTGAAAGCAAATCCACATTATATATTATTAATATATATGTAATATTATTTATAATATAATATATCAATATATATGTTTTCATATAATTAATTACAAACTCATAAGATCCTGAGTGGCAGCCTGTACAGAATATCTGGCAATATTCTGGAGCTGAAACATTGTTTCAAGTTGTAACCAGCAATATCCTGGAGCTGAAGTATTGGTCTAAAATTGTATCTGGCAATATGCCGGAGCCAAACTATCGTTTACTTTTTGGCTGATCACGGCCATGGTAACAGATGGCGGTAAGATCAAATTGTAAACGAATTCTTCAGCACAACATTGGGACTGCAAAAGTCTCCAAAAAAACTCTCTATCTCACACTTTTGCTGGAAAATGTCAAACAATGTAAGTTTATGCTTTTTAAAGTCAAGAATGATTCACTTTTGTGAATTATGGCGGTAAATTAGCTTGCGCTAAGATGGCAGGAATTAATATGCTCGTAGCTTTTGGATTTCAGGGTATTTAGGGTTTTTTAGGTGTCTGGCTCAGTGTTTATAATCTCTAAACGTATTTAAGCGTCAAGGCAGGTGTAATCATTGCTAAAATGCTTACTGTTACTATTTGATTTAGTGCACAGCGAGATTTTTGTACTTTACCAAGAATCTTCCATTTGTTTTATCAACAATAACCATAAATCAATTTAATTCAGTTCACAAACATAGAACGTCAGTTGTTACAGACGATAGCATTTGGTGTACGGATTCAGTTTTAGCGTTGCATGAGAAAAAGGTAAAAAAGTCAGAGAACGAGAGAATGTACCAACGAGTTATATACAAATAAATGATATTGCAGTCAAAAGAAAGACCAAGACGAAACAAATACAGAAGGAAAGAAAGAAAAGAAAGACGAAAAAGAAACAAATACATAAAGGAAAGAAAGAAATAGTAGTAATTTTGTGTTCTTAGAAATAAGTCCAACTGCCGCCAAATGCACTTTTTAATTTGGACGTAAATTTATAAAACGGGCAACTGAGAACATTTCTCATCATAGAAACAGTAGCAGACCACAAAAAATAAAATAATAGAAGGTTGTTTAGGTAAACATAGACTTTATCTTTTCGTAATAATTCAAACGGTGGTACAAGTTTTTAACTGGATTAAACTAAAATTGTACAAATGAGTTTTCAGGATTCTACACTAATAGTAAAGTTTGACAAAAGGTGACAGTGCCTTTCTTACATTTTGCATTAAGATAAAACAAGGAAAAAACAGGAAACCGTGAAAACTTGCCTAAACTGGACTAAGGAACATGAAAAAAAAAAAAAACATGTTTCCAAAAAACGTATTTTGAATGCAATATGAACCGAAATAATAATACTTTAAAATATACAAATGCAATTAGACACCTTTTCTCGGAATATGCCTTTCCCTTTATTAGTCAATATAATACTTAAAACGTTAAAACGTTTCTGAAACACGTTTAAACTACAATTAACGCTGGGATATGAAGGTAGACAAGATACAAGACTACAATTCTGTGGTAAGAGGATTCTCCTTTGTAACATTCTCCTTCCCTTTAAGAAGTTGAGATAAAGTTACGACTTGATATCCTCTCTTCTTTAATTCCGGTAACATTCTACTTAAGACCTGTATCCCTCCACCATTAAAAATATTTTTTAATCTTATTAAAAACATTTTCGAATCTTATTAAAAATATTTTTGAATCTCATTAAAAGTATTTTTGAATCTTTTCAAAAATTTAAACGGAGACAAGAGACCTGAGCTTCACCACTTAGTTAAAAAATTGCATCGGAGACCAAAATATTTTATTAATAAACCAAAAAAAAAGGGGAGAAAAAGAAAAAAAACAAAGAGATACTAGACATTCTTACCTCAATTGTTTGGTTCATTTGTTGGGGTCGATCGTGCAAAACAATAACAGCTCCGGGATAAATCTGTATGTAAGTCGATTAAAAACTCCATTACTATGATTTCTGTAACCTTTTACAAATATTAAATATAACAAATAACACTATGAAAGCTACACTATTAGCGTTAATAACACATATTCCGTCCCGATTTTTTCTGCCCTCTGAGCACAAAATATAGCCTCATTAATACTACTAATAATTAATTTTTACTTAACGTCCATTCTTTTTGCAATTCCGAATTGTCCACATCAACCGGAAATAGAATTATCAACCACTAAAACAGTCCTCAATACTAATTGCTTATTATTTTTAAACGCTAATAGCAAATCACGGTGTACCTTTCTTGCCAATACAAATTAAACTGTCAAACCTATTCAGGAAAACAAAAACTAAAAGGAAAAAACTGAACGATCCAGAAATGGCTTTTTTGAGTTCCTGCGTAGTATTCATCCGGGTTTCTTTACAAAAAACAGAAAAAGACAAAAAACAAGAGATTGTTGTACGTATAAAGCAAAAATTCTCTATTGTTGTACTTTTTACTTTTGTTTTACTTTACCTTCCATAAGCAGTATGAAGCAATTGGACCGCCTTTTTCCTTGAATAAAGGATCGACCGGGTAGACTGAGCCCAGGGCCAAACGATATCCGTGACGTTGAATAGTGTGGCGAATTTGTCTTGTATACCAACCATGGCCCTGTTATATGGGTACAATTTTAGTCTCCAAAATCCAACACCGTAGTGGAAATCAAAAGACCGTAAAGAGTGTTTTTTTTTTTTCCATCTGAATGCTTGAGACTTGTCATATATGACAAGTTTCACATGGAAGAAGGGTTATAGATGTTGACGTTGAAAACTTCTCTGGTTTTTATCTTGAGTGAATAACCAACAATGGCTTAAGATTACGAGGAGCGGTACTTTTTTACAAAACAAAACAAGAATAAAATATATTTGTTTAAAATGACAAAATACATATTTCTTCAAAAAAACAAAATTTACACGTGCTTATAATAATAGAATATACATGTTAGCATAACAAAATACAATCTTGAACAAGCACATAAATCCGTTTAATCCGTTTATTATCAATGCGAGAATAAGCCATTTGACCTTATAAAATATATTAAAACAGGTATATTTAAAAATGGGAACCAAACTGCAGAACCATACACATTAAAATACCAATCCAAAAGTCAGCCGTGATACTTGCATCCATTTGAAAAAAAAAGTGATAATTGAAAATAAAAAAGACGAGGTAAACCTACTACTTCAAGATTGATTAAATTATACTTACCGGACGAAACCATTTCATGGAACATCCATTTTCATCATGGTGAAAAAATCCTTGCAATCGTGCGTCCACCTCCAACAATGCCCTTTCAAAATCAGCCTACATTATCCATTGAAAAAAAAAATACAAAATACAAATTAAATAGGCTGAAGGAATTAATTAACTCGGGAAATATTGAGGACCGACAATTTCTTAGTTTATTGAATTGTGGCGTTTCCAAAACAATTGATGAATTCGAGCCAAAATTATTTCTCAAGCTCGCAGTAGGGAAACGCTTCTCACCATTAAGGTGGCTTCTAATCCACAATGGATTTGGCTAAAACTCCCAGTTCAATTATATTTCCCATTTTCGGTATTTGACAAATTTAATGTCAGATTCCCTTTTACATGCCATAATAGCTATAGACCATAGGTAGTGTGGATCACAAAAATAGAGGTTTACCATTGAATAAACTATATGTTAAGCAATCCTCAAGTAGTCGAGCAGCTGCCTTAACTTGAAAACTGGACAGGACAGGTTATTTTTAGAGTTTATCTTGGTAGTCGGTAACATCGGGGTAATCTGAGCGAAATACATATTGAGATTTACCAACGTCGATAGCTTTCGATAAAGGAAACTAACATTTTATTTGAAAAAAATGATACATTACAGACTAATGACGAAATGAACAGCTTTCGGGTTCCCACAAGTGAAAAAAATGGTTTAAGGACTGAAAAAGGACTGATTAACCAACCAGCAAATCAGTGCACGTGATTCATGAACATAAATATTTGGAAAGTCATCCATCGCTCAGCTACCAGATATGGTTCTTCCAGGTTCATATTATTCCAGGCACACCGAAACTATTGACTTTGAAACAATAGATATGCATGGAAATTGATATCACCGATTATTGGTTGTGCAACTGATACAAAATGAAATTCAGGTTACTTCCTTAATACTTTCTAAGCAGATTAAAGTTAAGCTATGACTTACTGGAGGTAACCGCCAACTTGCGACATCTTCCATTGTATGGTTACCAAGCTCATGTCCTGTTCCCAATCAAGCACAAGTTCTTATTAATCCTTTTATTCTTTCCAGGAACATAAAAAATCCTTCCGCAAAGTGAAACAAGATCCCAAATCAATCGCATTGTCAATCTGATCGCAGTTACAAAAACTAGCAGCAGTTCATAAAATATTTTAGTATGTTAGGACACTCTGTCTCAATAGACAAAAATAGCACATCCCAAATGCCAACGGTTTACTAAACTGACGAGCTGAAGGAGTAAACAAAAGAAAACTTTACACGAACAATAAAATAAAAAACATGTCCTCGTTGCTAAAAAGCGGAACTTCCAGGACTCCCACAACAATGAAAAAACCAATGTTCAGTATGAGACACATTAACTCACCTTCAGCATACATTCGGTCTCTCAGTTCAGGATATTTATCGATGTTTTGTCCAATAAGAAAAAATGTGGCTTTCGCATCGCTCTCTTGCAAGATATCTAGGAGCTGTCGCATAACCCCCAATTCATGTAAAACAACATCAGTTAAAATCCAAAACACAAGGTTAAGCAATAAAAAGAAGCCCGGGTTCTTTACAATAATACAAAAAAGGCAAAGAATGAAGAAAAAGAGGACCAAAAGAGACTAAAATTCCAATTGATGAAACAAACAGTTTATCAAAAGTTGTAAGGTTTCCAGCTAATATGCAACTAGTTCTATGGCATATGCTAATCATCATCAGAAAGACAAGTCTTAAAACCTCACATGCTGGCAATTTAGACAGTCATTTCAGACCACTAACTATCTTAAGTTCCTAACTGATTTTAGTAGATACAGAGCGAACCTCCTTTGCCTTTATATTCATGCAGTTTCGTATATATGCAGTGTCATTGTATACAACTAATATGCACCAGAAAAACAAGAGTGGAATGGACCTAGGCATAAATTACAGACCTGGTGGGTTGTTTCACCATTTGGCCCATCATCAATAGTAAGGGCCACCATCGGATCTGAGCCTCAAACCCCAATCAGAACTCATAAAAGCTTTTAATAAAACAATAAACAAGCACCAGAGCCCCCGCAAAAACATCGGACAAAGCTTGTAACAGAACATTTTACAAATAAACTTCAGATGTAAGCAAAAAGTTTTCCATCTTGTTGGTTGGTCTGTGTGACGAGTTTCAACTTGCTGGTATTCATGCATCATACTATACTGCTCGAAACTCAACTTTGGTGAGAATCCATTCAGCCCCTCACTGTTATTGGGTAAGGTGGATAGCAATACGGGAATGTTGCCCACTGCTAGAACCTTTGTCACTAACATCGACGATTCCATCTATCAAGCAAATATTTTTTTACAATAGACCGAAGATCAAAAGGTGTAGGTTGATAAGCGTTGTTAGTTCGTAGAGTTTAGGCTTGGTGATAGGGTGTTATTACAAAAGACACTGCTCGCCTTGGAATTGACAGGTACACGAAGTTCTCCTATAATTGGTTGTGTTAGCAAATGAGTGTTAAACTAGCTTTAGCAAAAAGAAAATATTGCCGCATTTTCAATAACAACCATGAGTACCTGGATTAACAGACTCACCTTTAGTTACATGATCGAACACAATGTGGGGCATCTGTTTCCTAACAATCTTGAGCAACCATCGAGGCTGGAATATGACACTGATTTGTTTAACAGAAGATGGAGCAACAACAAACGTATATAAAGTTAGTGAAAGATTACAGACTTCAGAAATACAAATATAAATTGCAAGAAATTTAACCACTTGAGTCAGCAGTAATCAGAGAAACACTGAGATGCAATGTCATTTTGTAATTATGGCGGTTCCTCTGACAAGCCTTTACCACACTTCAAAAAAAATTCAGGCAGCCAAAAAAATCAGCTCATATTCACTAATGCTCCATCAAACAGAAAACACAATGAGCCGATTAATTAACAACCCCTTCAAATGACAGATAATAAACAAAACGAACTTCGCCAAAATGATTTACGAAAATGCATTGCCAATCTTCAAATGTTTCATACCAAGTGCATATGCCTCTGTCTCTAATACCTTTCCTTTCTGTTTTTTGTTTTATAACCTTTTTCGCAATTTTCACATGTGCTGCATAATTTCGTTACAATGGGAGCATATTGGCTGGTGAGTGTTCCCGATTTCAATTATGCCTTTTTATCCCTTAAGTAAAAAAAGTGTTGTTATGGGTCTTGAACGGGCCATTGAATCACTATAACATAAGTACTGCTAAAGCCTAGGTCACATAAAACACATCATGCATAGAAATAGTTCGCAAGAATGCGGATCAGTGTCTGTGAAAAGTAGACAAAGCCAAAGCAATTGCCATTAACCAGCAGCTGGCAGTTAACGGAGTCTCTTAATTACCTACAAACAACCTTCAAGAAATCCTACATACCACCAAACAAACAATCCATGAAAAACGATCAAGTAACCAGAAACAACCAACAAATAAGCAGGGAATAATGCAACAAATAAACAGGGTTTAATGCAAAAAACAAACAGGGAATTAAGCAACAAAAACAGGGAATAAACTGCATAGTACAATCCGCTTTCACCTCCCTCCCCCTCCCCTCTCCCTCTCCCTCTCCCTCTCCCTCTCCTTTGAGAATGCAAATCTTACGCGACTGCGACTATCGATGCTGCCGAAACCATAACCACAGCGACTCCTCCCAAGGCCAGGGCAGCAACACCATAAAAGCTGAAGTTACTTGCCATCACAGCAATACTGAGAATATTGCAAGCTTCCACAGCAAAACGACAAAAAGAAGCTCTAATTGCAGACGAAAGACGGTGACGTCGCACAACTATCGGTGTCAATAGACGAGATTTCACAGAGAATGGCAATCGGCTGCCGAAAAGAGAAGAACGTAAGATGTTTAGATTATCCTGAGGACCTTTGTAAGGGAATTTTGTAAAATAGTGAAAACAGCTACAAGGACCAGCTGAAGAATTCTGGTTATAGGAAGAATATAATGTAGGCGTACTGGATAAAGTATGATGATAAAGGAAACCTTCTTTATTATATTGTACGGATGACAATTTAGGTTTACAAGATGCGGATGTTGATACTGCAGAAGTTCTTGAACAGGAATATCCACAGAAAGTGTTATTGCCTTTTACTTTTTGTTGATAAGACAAAACGCAAGCTGTAGAGTTGCGTGATAATTGATTTTGATGGCGGCTCGGATTTCTTTTTAAGCAGGCTGATTTTACAGCTTTTTCTGCGTGAGGTTTTGTAACTGCGCGGAAAACCGCGCGATTGTAAGGATATGAACAAGAAATTTGCTGTTCACTTGTAACGCCAGCCAATGGAAATGCATCGGATAAAGTATTGAATCTTGATTGAGAACATGATAAGGAAGACAAAATCGACATGGCTGAAGGAAACAGACTCGAAGAAGGTTAGGAAGCCATGGTTGAAGCCAGGACGGGAGAGGGAGGGAGAATTAGCCATAGCCATGAAATCCTGGTTGCAGCAAGCTTGGAAGTCTAACCAAAACAATTGGAAGTACAAAAAGTACAAGTGGTTCACCTCCCAAAAGACGGGAAGTGGATCGGATGGATTGAACTGTCAGAATAATTGCATGTGTGAATAAATGACGGATTATTTTTATTTGACCAGCGCGGTGAGTAATTCGCTCATTCGGGATCTAGGGATGAGATCATGAGACAGATACGTAAAGTACTGTACAGTACTGTATAGTACAGTACACCGCCAATCGTTATTAGCGTTGTGTACGCTAATTCCGTCCCGCTTTTTTTTTTTTTTATTCTCCATTAGTGTAGTTCATTCTATTTTTTCTTTATTATATTTAAGGTTATTTTCAGTAAGTTGTTCCTTAAATAGAGTGGTGTACGGTCAGTGTCATACCGTACATAAATGTACCTTTTTAAGTTAAAAAGTACAATAAATTAGTTTTAGTAACCGCGGACGCATGAGAATGTGCGTTCTAAAAAGGAAAAAAAATCAGGTCGTAAAAAATCCCGCTCGCACATATTCGTCCGACAGCCGAGTTTCGACTGTGTGAATGTACGATTTGTGTAATATTTGTCAGATATTATACGGAAGCCTATATTAGTGTAAGCATGTTTGCGACCGACATTTTTCTTTTCAAAAATCCAAATTACCATAACCAAACAATTAGAATTTATGATTTTTTCCAAAATTTTCAAATTCTTAAATAGCGTACACCACGGTAATTATTTTTATACGCTAAAAAAACTTACACGCTAATAACGATTGGCGGTGTACAGTACAGTGCACCGTGAATCGTTATTGGCGTAATGGACGCTATTTAAGGTACCTTTTATTTACCCCAAATTTTTAAACAGCATAAATTATTCTGTTTTTTCTTTTACGCCATTTAGGGTTCTTTTCCAATATTTATCATCTAAATTCTAAATAGAGTACTGTACGGATAGTGTTAGACCGTACAAAACTGTACCTTTTTAACTGAGAAAGTATAATTAATGGGTTTTAGTAACCACGGACGCATGAGAATATGCTCTCTAAAAAGGGGATGAAATCGGGTTATCAAAAATCACGTTCTCACATATTCGTCCGACAACCGCGTTTCGACCGTGTGAACGTACAGTTTGTGTACGAATTGTCAGATTTTGAATAGAACCTATATTAGTGTAAACAAGTTTGGGGCGGGTGTTTATTTTTTTTTATATCCAAATTAGTATAAGTAAATATCCAGTATGTATGTTTTTTTTGAAAAAATCCAAATTCTCAATTAGGGTTCCATTAGGACATTCTGTAATTGTACGGCCAACATTACAGGATGCTACAATTTGAACGAAGTTCCATTGCGCAGAGTCTGTAATCCACATGTTCATAAATCAGTGGTACCACGTGAGCTAAGATCGGATATTGAAAATCGTCAATGATTTTCACACCGACCAATGCGTACCAGGTACGATCGTACAGGCCATCGTTCAACACAGCTTTTGTACTCTTTGCTGACGTCTTGTCAGATACCACCTCATTTTTTTAGGGTTTCTGTTCTTTCGCGTGACGAATGAGCGTTTCCAGATATAGTGTGACGAATGGGCGTTAACAGAAATATCTTGACGAAAGTGCGGTACAACATTTCGTTTGTATTTTTTGTTGTATTTTTCAATGCGTATATCGTGTGCGAGATTTTTTGATTTCCGTTGGTTAACAATTTGACACGTATGCTCATTATCCAACGTGTCGCGGCTCATTTTTTTCTGTAATTGGTAATGTACCTCGCGAGGTACATCACCAATTACAGAAACTTTCGAAGCGAATGCTTCGCGAAAAACATCCAACGGTCTTTGTTAACTCCCAGACTTTTGGAGAATATTGGCAAGATTCTCTGTAATGTTGTTTTCTGGATAAAAACAAAATAAGAGGTACGGCATAGTACGGAGAGGTCCGATTTTCTGTAAACTTCCTCACTTTTCGTCTAATGGAACTTCACCCTAAGCGTAAATAACGGTAATTGTTCCTACACGCTAAAGAAACCTTAACGCGAATAACGATTCACGGTGTAACATATTTCTAAATTTGCTATTTGTATCTTTTACAAAAATATTAGTCTGTAAATTACGTCCATACGGGGCGTTTGGTCTAGTGGTATGATTCTCGCTTTGGGTGCGAGAGGTCCCGAGTTCGATTCTCGGAACGCCCCTCATAATAAAAAATTTTACAATTTTAAGGATCCAATTTATGACCCTGTTTATTCATGGACAAGGTTACATATAAAGATTTTTACAATTTAAGGATCCAATTTATGACCCTGTTGTTTATTCATGGACAAGGTTACATATAAAGATTTTTACAATTTAAGGATCCAATTTATGACCCTGTTTATTCATGGACAAGGTTACATTTACTTATTTAGCCATTTAAGGATACACCAGAGTATAAACGCACGACGTCACATGCTTTAAAATCAAAAATCAAAAATCAAATATCCCTTTTTAAACTAATCTTTTCGTTCAAACGCATCGGTTCGAGAAATTTTCAAGATATTGTATTGTATACTATACCGTATACAGGATTTCTAATTTTACTCGGAAGACGTCTTTTAAAACAAAATAGCAAGGTTTATCGCATATCGGAATTCAATTATCGCAAATCCCGACTTTTACTCCAAGTGTTCGATATTTTTAGAGCAGCGGCACGATGTCTACAATCTCTTAACAGTCAATAGGGTAGTATTTTGATTAAAAGCAGGTCGCGATTTGATTTCAGTGCAAGTGTCAAGATGACGTGGAAGTGGGTCGCGATGATAATACTGCCAAATCGCCGTACCTTTCAAGTTCCAAGATGACTCAAACTGTATTTGAGTTTTTGCCAATTTTTCGTACGGCGTAATTTTTTCAAGTAGGGAGTCCCATTTTCTGTGTAAACGACGGAAAAAAACCCTTACTTGAACACATGGGGACACGCCCTTAGTAATTTCGAAAACTTTTTTCCACGCTTCACGACAATCTACCTGTCGTGTTCCTTAATATTTTGTACTTTTTCAACGGTTATTGCTTTTTATTTTCCATTTTTTTTTTCATTATTTTTTCATTTTTTTATATTTTTTTTGCCTTTTTTTTTGCACGTCACAATTTCATTAAAAACTTTAAATTTTTCATCCGAACTTGAGGCTCGGTACATGCACGAAGAAATTTGAGATGATTGGTTCATCGGAAGATAGGTTACATTTTTTTCAATCATGTGGCAATACATTAATTTCAAATTCAACTAACTTTCAACACGTGGAGAAAAAGCAATAGCAGCGAAAATCACGCCGATGACGCTACTAAAGTTTAAAATCCCGCCGTCAAACATATCCGCTGATTGCGCCATGATTTACGGCGAACTTAAAATACTAACGTAGCTACCGTAAAACTCGCACTATAAACATTGTGCGAATTAAATGATATAATAACCGTTTCTTTTGGCGTTTGCGAGTACGGTTTTTAAATCGATTACCAAAATGTCGATAAAAACTAGCCGACCTAGAGCCAAAGATTGTCAGCGCGCCGACCTACGGCAAAAGATTGTCAGTACGCCGACCTATGGGCAAAATGTTAATACGCCGACCTACGGCCAAATATAGCCAACACGCAAAAAGACAGTGTTTCATGAAACAGTGTTATTCTTAAAAAAAATAGAAAAAGACAAGCCTCCTCTTCCACCAAACTTACCGACCACCGGTCATCCCCGGGAAAGAAAAAAAATAAAAATAAATGTTTCCTCTAACCCTAAAATTCGAGGTTGGGCCATTTTGGAGGCCCAAAAAAAAATACTTTCAAGTATAAAACTTTTTATTTTCCACTCTCTCTCTCACTTTCACTCACTCCACTTTTTGTGGGGCTCTCTCTTCCTCCCCTCTTTACTTTTTACCACTTTTTTTCCTCCTTCCCCTCTCTCTCTCTCTCTCTCTCTCTCTCTCTCTCTCTCTCCTTGTCATTATCCCTCTCTCCTCATCATAAAAGCCATGGGGACTTTTTTGTCGCCTACAATACTTCCAAAACTTTTTAGGTTTACGAGTGTGGGGCACAGGGAGGAGACTAATCAGTTTTTTTGGGGTCAGTTATTTTGGGTCAGTTTTTTTGGGGTCAGTTTTTGGTTCAGTTTTAGGGTTTTTTAGGGTTTTTTAGGGTCAGTTTTAGGGTTAGTTTTCTGGGTCAGTTTTTGGTTCAGTTTTTTGGTCAGTTTTAGGGCTTTTTGTGTCAGTTTTAGGGTTAGTTTTAGTATCAGTTTTTGGGTCAATTTTAGGGTCAGTTTTAGGGTTTTTTGTGTCAGTTTTAGGGTTAGTTTTAGTGTCAGTTTTTGGGTCAGTTCCAGTCTCAAGACCTGAAAGCAGTGAAATATTCTATTCTTCCATATTCTCTCCCTTTCCTCCCTCTCAAAGATCGTTTATCCAATAATAAGCTCCAAGTCAACTTTTAAATAATTAATTTTAGTTGTTAAATAATCAGCTAGTTGAAGAAATTACAAAGCTGCACAGTTTTGTTAGGTAAGTTTTTTTTTATTAATTTTCCGTCTTTAATGTCCGGTTGATTCATTAGATTCGCTGAATTTTACAACTTTGTTCTCATCATTCAGGCGAAGATAACTTTGAAAAAAAATGTATTGTTTATTTTTCTCTTTTTGTAAAAGCTCCTTTTTGACTCGGTATTTTCTGTTTTTTTTTTTTCTTCTCTGTGACTCGGTCATATGTTTTTTCTTCTCTATGTGACTCAGTTTCTTGTTTTTAATGCTCCCTGTAATCTTTTTTGCTACCCGTGACTCAGTTATTTATTTTTTGTGCAGGTCAAATCCGACACCCGGGTTTTCCCAAATCGGTATTTTCCAATCGGGGAAAATTTTCTACTGTCCAATCTGTCCTATCAGAAAGTCCTCTCTCTTCAGCAGCAAATGAACAAGGAAAACCAGCAGCCGAAGGTATTAACGTTTGTTTTAACAATTTTTTGTGTTTTTTTTGTGGCCTTTTGTGATTTATAATGAATGCTAGTTTTAACAACTGTACATGTTAAAAACTACCAAAAAAAACACCATATGGAAGTAAATTGCGATTATAAGGTATGTGGTACAACACCACATGATTTAACTAAACTAAAACTAAACTGAATTGAACTAAAACTAAACTGAACGGCAACTGAACGAAAACTGAAGCAATAAACTTAAATAAATAGAAAACAGTTGAATAAATCCCTGAAATTCTAAAACATGATGTTTGGCTAATTGACTTCTTTTTTGTTTTTTTATTTTGTGTGGAGGTTCAAGATCTTAAAAAAGAAAACAAAGAAGGACAAGAGCTTTGTGCCCAGCTTCTGAAATTGGTACGAAGCAAATTCAAAAGGGAGATGATGGAAGAGGGGAATTCCTTTCGATTTTTCAATTTTTTGTTTAAACAAGTTAATAAAAAAAATTATTAATAACTTTGTTTGTTTCCTTGCATCTGCTTGTTTTTTCGCAAGTCGAGGAAACCGAGAAATCAAACAAGGATTTAAAAATGGAGCAGGATCACTTGAAAGAAAAGGTGTTTACTTCCTATTTTTTTTCCTCTTTTTTTTTTTTTTTATCGCATTGTGTTGTTTTTTACAAACTTTGTTTTCTTATTTTTATATTAATTTGTTTTCTTTTGTTTCTTTTTTTTGTGTAGGATGAGGAAAATCAAAAAATTAATGTGGATTTGACAATGGAGCGGGATCACCTCAAAGAAAAGGTGCATTTAGTTTCCTTTTTGTGTGTCAATTACACCTATTTTTTTTTGTCTTATCGTGTTTTCATTTTTTTGTTACCTTTGTGTTTTTGTTTCTTTATATTAATTTGTTTTTTTTGTTTCTTTTTTTTTATGCAGATTGAGGAAACTTCAAAAACTAATGTGGATTTGAGAATGGAGAATGTGGAATTGAGAATGGAGCGGGATCACCTGAAAGAAAAGGTGCATTTAGTTTGTGTTTTGTTTTGTTTTGCGTGTTTTGTGTTGTGTTGTGTTGTCTTGTGTTTTGTTTTGTGTTTTTGTTTTTGTCTTGTTTTGTTTTGAGTTATGTGTTTTATTTTGTGTTTTGTTTTTTTTGTGTTTTGTTTTTTTTTTGAATTTTGTTTTTAGTTTTGTGGTTTTGGGCTTTGTTTTTAGTTTTGTGGTTTTGTTTTGTTTTTTGTTTTGTTTTGTCTAGTTTAGTTTTGTTTTTTGTTTTTTTATGTTAATTTTTTTTTTTTGTTTTATTTCTTTGTTGTGTAGGTTGGGGAAATCATAAAAGCAAACCTAAGTTTGCAAGAAAAGCTAGATACCTTCCAAGAGAAGGTGAGCTTAAGTTTTTTTTTTGTTTTTTTCGACTTTTTTTGGTCATGTGTTTTTTTTTCAATTTTACGTTTTTTGTGTTTTTTTTTTGCTGTGGTTTATTTCTCTTTTTTGTCTTTTTTTCCTTGTGATCTCTTTTGTCGAACTGTAGGAAGAAACTTTTCAACTTATGTTTTTTTTGTTTCAATTTTAAAAGTTTTTTTTAGATATTTGTTTTTCAGTTTACTGTTTCTTTATGGTGCATTTAGTTTTTTTGTGTTAGTTATATTTGTTTTTTTTTCTTTTATTGTGTTTTGTTTTTTTTTTTCTTTTCTTTATATTAATTTGTTATTTTTTTTTCTTTTTTTTGTTGTGTAGGTTGAAGAAATCATAAAAACAAACCTAAGTTTGCAAGGAGAGAGAGGTACTTTGCAAGAGAAGGTGAGCTAAAGTTTTTTTTTTTTTTGTTTTCTTACGTCTTTTTTTGGTTATGTTTTTTTCTTTTTTCTTTACTTTCGTTTTTGTTTCCTTTGCTGTTTTTTGTTTTTTCTCTTTTTCTTTTGATCTCTTTTTCTTGAATTGTAGGAAAAGACTTCTTGTTTTGTCTCAATCTTACGTTTTTTTTTATTTTTTTTCAGTTTTTCTTTTTCAGCTAATGTTTGTTTACATCAATTCAATTTACCGTGAACTGATATTTGCATTTTTTTGTGTTTTGCAGTTCCTTTGGGCCGACCTTGAACGATTGAAATACGAAAAAATAACGGAGCAAATGGAGAAAAATGGTCAAAAATTCGTGAAAGAACACTCTTTCATTAAAAACAAAAACAACGAATTAGAAATGGAAAACAATGAGCTGGAAATGGAAGTCAAACGCTTAGAAGGGATCGCCGAAGTACAAATCCAATCGTGGCTCGTTATGATACGATACGAGCTCCAGAAATGGACAATGTACTTCAAGGGAGAAGAAAATAGGGTTGAGATTGCGAAGGCATTCTTGCGAGACGATGTATTGGCTTTGCAAGAGGAAAAGAGGAGATTCAACGACGAGAAATATGAATGGACCAAATCAATGTACGAGAAAAAGACGGAGGAGGAAGGGACGGAAGAGTTCTCGGAGTTGTCGGCGGAAGAGGTGAAGGAGAGAATCGAGGAGGTGAAGGGAGAGAGAAGAGTTTACGAGGAGGAGAAGGTGAAGGAGAGAGTCGAAGAGGAGGATGGCTTTGTGGAGAAGGGAGAGGCATCTCAAGACGCGACAATGGAGGAAGAGGAGACAATGGGTGACGATATTGTAATGAGTGTGGTATTTAATGGGTACGAGGAGTTTAAGGAAGAGGAAGAGGAAGAAATGTTATGGGAGGACTAATTTTTTTTTAAGAAAGAATTGTTTCTTTTTTTTGTTTCAATGGGTTCGAAGAAAGAGAAAAAAGAAAGCTTGGAAAGGAAAAAGGATGATGTAATTTATAGAAGTATTTCACTTTTTTTTGTTTTTTTTTAACCTTTTTTTTCAGTTTTTTTTTTTGAGTCACAGTTTATTTTGGTAGAAGCTAAGTCACTGCTAGCATACTTGGCTATTAGGGAGAGAGGGAAAGAGAGAGGGAGGCAGGGAGGGATGGAGGGGAAGGAGGGGGAAGAGGGAGGGGGGGAGGGAGGGGAGAGAGAGAGAAATAGAGGAAAGAGAGAGGAGAGGGGAGAGAGTGGGGGGGTGAGAGAGGAAAATAAGGAAGAGAGGAGAGAGAGAGTGAGGGATAGAGAGAGAGCGAGAGAGAGAAAATAAAGGTCTCCAAAAAATAAAGGCTTTGAAAGAATAAAGGTCTCCAAAAAATAAAGGCTTTGAAAGAATAAAGGTCAAGAAAGAAAAAAAATAAAAGTCCATAAAATAAAGAAAACTTAAAAATTATTGTAATCATGGATCTTTTCTTTTTTAGACAAATAAAAGTCAATCATGGATCGTTTCTTTTTTAGACAAGTAAAAGTCAAATGTTAGTTTGTAGAAGTTGAAATAATTGGAAAGCAAAAAAATTTCTTTGTCAAAGAATTTGTTTTTATTTTCAGATGCGACATCAAATCGATGTCTACGATATTTTTTAACAATGTCATGATTCATTTCTTTTTATTTTTTTCTCTGTCTTTATCCTTTTTTCTCTGTATGTCTATCCCTCTTTCTCTCCTTAATTTTTTTTTTCTTCATGTTCATAGCTGAAATATTGCATTGTTTTACAATTTGTTTTGTTTTGTTTTGTTTTATTTCTCTTTGTTTTGTTTTATGTTGTCTTGTTTTTCTTGTTTGTTTTTCGGATTCCAATTCTAATTCCAATTATGATCGGAATTTTATTTCGAGATTCCATTTTTTTTTTTTAATTTCAGATTCAAAACTGGAATCGGAAAAAGAACATAAAACCAAACGGAACTTTGTCTTCGACATTTCACATGTGTGCTTTCTTTTTCGTTGAAAAATTCCCTGTTTGTATTTGCCGATTATTTTATTTGAAAACTCATATTATATTATTGCACAATCACAATTAATTGATTCAAACAAAAAAAAAACTCAAATATTACACAGTTGTGATTAATTCGTTCAAAGAGAAAAGCATATTTTGCACAATTGTATTGAGAGGCGAAAAAATTGGCAATACTAAAACAAAATCATAAAACAAAGGAATTTGGCATTCACCATAGGTTGTACTAAATGACTCACACTAAAATGACTTACCAAAAAATGACTTTATACTAAAAAACAACTTATATTAAAAAATAACTTTGTTTGGTGGTGTACATTCAAACCACCATGTCCTGGTGTATACAGTGACCTTTAGTCAGCTGCAATTAATGTTTACAGCGAGTTTTAAGCTCCTACAAAACTGATCTATTGTCCAAGATTGACAATGTTGTTCCCCTTGGGCTTGTGAAAAACTTTACATTGGAATCACTATTAAACCAAAACCCTTAAAAAACCCTAAAACAAACCTAGAAAAACCTTATAAACTAGTTTCTACCTTTAGAACTCGAAACAATGTCACATATCACTTTGAAACTAACGCTCTATGGTACAAAAGTATGGAGGTAACTATTTCAGATCCTTATCAACTGACCATAGTTTAGACGAAGATAAAAATTGAGTCGAGTTTTTAACAAAACAAACTATTTTTCATTCTTCTCTCGTATCGTCATTCATTTCTCTCTAATAATCGCTGGTAGGAGAAAAAATAGGGAAGGCTGGGCCACATATTCCAAAAAATTCGACATCGGTTTGCTGAGGAAAAAAAGGGAAAAACATTTAGCAATTGCTGTGAAATTGTAAGGTAAAGAAAATTTTTGGAGAAAGTGGGGAAAAACAGACTTAGTAAATTCACTCGCAACTCTTCTAAGGACAAAGTGAGAGAACCAAAAATGGGAACTCTGTTTAGAAATAAAAACATGAGGGAAAAGAACAAAACCTCCACACGACATATTTTAAACCTGAAAAACATTAAAAGCATTAAAACACACCTAAAAGAACCTTGAAAAAAGCCCTCTCCTTACTCTAATAAATTTTAACGATTCACGTCGCAAACACTATGTTGAACCAATTAAACTTTGCTTATAAAAAGTGATGCGATTCTGTATGAAGGGAGAGGTGGGATACCTAATTTACCTCGATGAAATTACTTTTTGGGCTTTTTGCTTTTCTGCTTTTTGGGCTTTTTGCTTTTCTGCTTTTTGGGATTTTTGCTTTTTTGCGTTTTGGGCAAATTGCTTTTTAGCTTTTTGCTTTTTGCTTTGTGGGGTTTAAGCCTTACCTCTGACATTTGTCGAAGATGTTTTGGTTCTACTTGCCGATATCCCTCGGCCAAATCTTCCTCAACAGCTTTCCTAGCCACTGCTGCGGCAACTTCTCGAGTAATTTCCCGAATACTACACAATTCAAATAATGAAGCATTTCAACGTACGAACTTTGTTTAACACACTTTGTTTAACATTTTTTTCCATGACAATGTTTTTTCAAGGGATCAGGACACGACTGATTTGAGATACAACGGACTACATTGTTTAAGCAAAGTTAAGTGGTCAAATTACACGGACTTAGAAGTTTCAGTCACAAAGATATTGTCATCCAAATGATTTTCTTCTTCTGCAACGTGGTTTGGACGTTTCTCGATATTTACGATATGCGATACATATATTCTCGATATTGATTACCTCTTTCAATATACAGACTTAGTTTATCAGAGACACTAAAAGCCATAGTTTTTTCAAGGAAACAGGACCCAACTGATTTGAGATACCACAGACTACAATTGCTAAAAGTAGTTGCCAAATTTCATGGACTTGACAATTTATTGGTAATAAATATATTGTCATCCCAAAGGTTATTTTTTCTGCATCGTCCTTCGGATGTTTCACAAGGGTCAATAAATTAGGATAATCAATGTGGTAATTTGTAATTGAAGGCATGTAACATGTGAGGATTTAAGTTCGATGTGTTCAGCAAGCTATATGTAAGAATTTGTTTTCGGAACATATGTCTACCATAAGCATGTTTTTCTACCTAACCCGGCCTCTAGCGTTGTGTATAGCCTCTTACCGATAATCGATATGTACCTTTTTTTAACCTACCAATAATTTATATATTGATCCAATATATCGACCAGAGAAACTTCGTGATAATTGACCCGGTTTTTTCTTGTTCTGGCATTTGTTCGTGGTCATAATCGCTTCGATTGGGGTTTGTAATTCCCTCTCATTGGCCATATCCCTTTCCAATTTTGCGAGGGAGCAAAAAAAAATGAGAAATTGAGATTCCGTATATGAAAAAAGGTCGATAGGACGATCAGGAGTCACTCCTCGCAATCGTCATGGAATAACGTACTTTTGTACTTTAGTGCCGCGTAGTCGGACTGCAGTGTTGTATTTTTTTTTTCTTTTTCTTTTTTTAGCCCTCTTTGTATCTAGGCGGGAGGGAGCGAAAAGGGAGTGAAATCCTGGAAGGAGGAAAAATCTAGACATGAAGAAGTTTGATAAAATGACTTACCTTTCAGTTGGTGGAAATATAACTCCTTTCTCAATGTTTTCATCACTCATGAATGAGGCCAATCTGAAAAATCCCAGTTTTTGTTCCCCAAAAAGATACAGATCACCGGGAGAAATAAAGCAAAAAGATGCCTCTTACGGATGTCTATAGATTTACAGAAACAAACACCTTAAGAAAGTAAAATAAAAGACCATACTAAACAATAGCATTCGTAACCGGAAAAAACCCCTCCAAAATAAGAATACAGCATTCCTGACCGAAAAAATGACTACAAAAGTGACATCGTACGTCATTCGTGATCGGACTCCAAAATTAGAATTGTACGGCATTCATGACAGAAAAAATGACTACAAAAAGTAGGAATAGTTTGGCTGTCACGTCGCACCTTGTTGCTGCCGCATGAAGCATCCCATCGGAGACATTTCGCGCTCCGGAAAGAAGAGTACCCAGTCCAATTCTATTAGGCAAAAAAAATTGGAACACAGGTGACGTCAGCAATAGGTCAGCATGTGCATAACAGTGATGACATCAGCAATGAGTCAATGTGAGTCACACTCCGTTTAACAACACAGAATTTTTAAGATTTTTTGATGTTGTCTCAAAGATGTTTTTCTTGAGGTTTGTAATGAAAGAGCTTTTGTAATACAACAGAACGAAAATGAAATCATAAATGCTAGTGTAGTGGTTTGAATTTGGACAGGCGGCAAAAATTACCAGCTCAAAAAAGTTTGTTTGCAGAAATGGAAATAAACCATTCTCATTTTGGATCCCTCTCATTTAGAAATCGGTTGAGGCATTTCATAACTGATTTGTAAAGTTAATATGTGGTCAAAACTCACCCAGGAAACAAGTACATATTATTACCCTGGTTGGCGTGGCCTACCACTCCATTCCCTGCAAAATTTAGAAAAAATGTAGAGAGAGACAAAATGGAGAGAAAAATTTAGATTTTCACAACTATGCACGGGTTTCCCAGATTTGTTATTTCATTCTTCTTGATTTTAACATGGATGATGGGAGAAACCCTTTCTTTGAACGAGAGAAATAAGGTGATAAGAAAACATATAAGCAATCATATATTGGGATACTTGAACCCCAAAAGGACAAAATTCTCTTCCAAAGTCCATGTCCAGATGGAAACAACAAACTATTTGAAATTCTGGTGACTATAAGTGTACTCCACACTATTTGTAAACCAAGTATATCTATTGGTTTGTGAAGTTGAAAGATATTTTTTTTAAGTGCAAAACAATACTGTGTTGCAGTCACGATTCGAGCAAACCATATCAACATACTGTGGAATAGGTTTGTTAATACAATTTCTAAATTGTTAACTGAAGCCACAATACTCATGGTGTCAAAAAACTGATATGAAGGTTAGAGAGAACTAGCCATATGCCAATCAAAAAGCCCAAAATCAACGTAAAAATGGAGAGTAGAAAGATGAAAATGAAGAGAACCTCCTACCTGAGAAACAGATTAGTTTTGACATTCTAATGTCAAGATACCACATAACTAATCATATGCTAAGTAATTGGTCGGTGATAAATGTCAGAGAAACAGCCTATGAGTACAATCGGCTTTCAAAGTGCCTATTTCTGAAACTGAAACTGAAACCTTTTTGGGTACGAAATCTGAATCTGTTTTGCTGCTATAAACAAAATTTCAGAAGCAAATCTCACCAAAATCGACATCATCGAAGGGGCTCCCAGAAGCGAAAACGATTTTGGGTCCCAATATCCGAAAAGCATCATCAGCCGAACACTCAGCTGCAATTTTACAAAAAAATGAAATTCAAATAGATTAATAATCATGTAAAGAAATCAAATTCATTTAAGGAACAAAATTCATTTAAGTTAACGTCGACAATAGTATTGAATAAGACAGTGACAGTGACATTTAACATTAATAATATCGATCAAAGGCTTAAAAACTATTTTAGGTGGGCCTGAAATGCGCAAAACCTTCTTAAACTGAAATTTCCAAAAATTGTATTTTCTTGGAGTTTTCAAACCCAAAAAAAAGTAAACTTATGTCAGACTGTCAGGATTACGTGAACCAATCAAAATACAAAATAATTTTCACTTTACATAAAACTGTCCTCAGGAAGTTACAAAATATTTAGAATGAAACTATTAATTGTAGAGATACACACAATGAATTGTAGGATTTGAGAGAGGAAAAACAGCTGGTCGACTCGCCGGTGAACTCTTCATCGCCTCCAAAACCTGCACCATTAAACTAATGGAATTTAACAAAAAATTAATGGGGTTTAATTTCTGGACGAACTACAGGAGCAATCTTGATCCACAATAAAGCAGTTAGGCATAACTGGACTTGACCACACATAAACTACAGTAAATGCTACATAAAAAGGCCCAAGAATCCACGTGCCTTATGAAAATAATGTGAAGTCTTAAACAAAGTCGTCATATAATCTTTCTCAAATAAATCCTTACCTCTGTTGTGAACAGTCCTCCAACTCCAGAGAGGCCTAAGAGCATATCAGGCTTGACATGTTTCACCTGTGAATTACAAAGAAAAGAATGACACCGTATTAACAAAAGTAAATTGACTATAATGTGTACAAATAATTTACTGGGCAATCACAATCGAGTAAAAACTCAACTGTTATAAAGTATAGATTTGCATATTGAGTACACACATAAGTCCATACATGAACCAGTGTACAGGGAAAGCCTTCCCTTAGTTCCACACCAGCACACATATTATTACATTTTAAAGATCATCTCAAAGATATAAAGTTGTTGATTCCGAAAATTTCAGAAACCTGCAAACTTTATTTGCAGAGGAAAAAAGATTTATATGAAATTACCACATCCACAAGTGGTGCCCCCTCATGAAGCCCTCCATCCTCCTTCACATCTGGAACCGGACGAGCAAAATCGGCAGCGGCAGGGTCTATTGAATTCCTATCTTTAGTTATCAATCCCTGTAATTAAACAAATTTCCTACTATCAATCCCTTTTCCAAACAAATTTTGACAAAAAGAGGCAAGATTTACAAACATGGGGCAATATGGCACAAGTTAGGCAAGTGCCAAAATGGTAAGCATCTCTTTATCTACCTCTTTTTCCGTTTACCCGAATTTTTTTGACAAGGTGAAGCAAAGATTTGACAACATGGAATGGCATTTGACATTGCAAGGTTTAAGAAGGTGGGACAATGCTTACTTCCAAAGTTTTCTCTAAGATTCATCTCTGTGTCCCTTCCTGTCGTTTTCCATCTCTTTATCTACAACTCTGATATTTTACCCGAAAAAGTTTTACACGATGATGCAAGCAAGGTGGGACAAGGCTTGGTTTCGAATGCAATTTGGTTACCAAATCTCTCTCTCTCTCTCTCTCTCTCTCTCTCTCTCGCTCTCTCGCTCTCTCGCTCTCTCGCTCTCTCGCTCTCTCGCTCGCTCTCTCGCTCTCTCGCTCTCTCGCTCTCTCGCTCTCTCGCTCTCTCGCTCTCTCGCTCTCTCTCTCTCTCTCTCTCTCTCTCTCTCTCTCTCTCTCTCTCTCTCTCTCTCTCTCTATAGCTATCTCTCTCTCTCTCTCTCTATATCTCTC
>JBBHKE010003307.1:0-21133 GCA_037447655.1 Zygnema cylindricum | reverse complement strand
TCTCTCTCTCTCTCTCTCTCTCTCCGTCCTTACCTCTTTATCCACTATCCAAAACTGACTTGCTGCGAGAGTCAACGCAGCAGGTCCTCCTCCGAGCATGAAAGCCATTGATTGGCGGACCGCATTCACCACTCCCAGACCGGCACTGCACCATAATCATTTCTATTTATTTTCATTTCTATCTATGAGCCCACTCGTTTCTATTTATGTGCATTTCATTTCTACTTATTTTCATTTCTATATAAGGGCATACTCATTCCTATTAATTGCATTTCGTTTCTATTTATTTTCATTTCTATATGTGGGCATACTCATTTCTATTTATTTGCATATTCATTTCAATTAATTGCATGTTTGTTCCTATTATCTGCATATATTTTGATTTGCAAATTTATTTCTATGTATTTGTTCGCAAGTTACCAGTCAAGCATACGCGATCTTCTCCAATCATCTTGACCTTCTCCAAAAGAGTACTCCACCTTCTCAATAAAGGATCATCATTAAAGCATATTTACCCTTTGGCGTTGACTTTCTTCAAAAAAACACATTGCCTAAGAGTACTTCACCTTTTGATAAAAAAAAAAGAACAATCAAAGAATTCCTTGAAGGTCTTCTCACAAACAGAAAACATGAAACTGAATCTGGTGCAAAAAGACATGTTCTAAGAGTACTTATTCAACCTTCTTAACAAAAGTATTTTTCTAAAGGGTAATCAATTTTCTCAGAAGGTGAAGTGCTCATAGACTCTGTGAAGATGATGTACTCGATAAACAATGCTTTCTTTTGGAGAAGGTAGATTTATTGTTATACAGTGGTCTTTTCTTGAATGACGAGACCATCAGAGAAGAGTGAGTACTCTTAAAGAATGCTGTTGTACATAGTAAAAACGTGTCAAACAACTTCACACATTCACAAATTTAACAAGCAGTCATGCAACAGTTGACCCTACTGCGGCTCTAAATTAGACTGGCATATTTACAACTAAATAATAATATTTTATTTTTTGCATATAATACAGCAATGCAATGCACATGCAGTGTCTGTCTGTACCGTGTTTTTAAGGTTTTTGACAGAGTTCGACAATCTGTCAACTTCTTTGCTTAATGCAACGAAAAAATGTTTTATAAGAATGCAGTTGCAACTAGAGCCAGAAAGTTGACAAGAATGCTCAATTTAACAAGAACCACTCTTTGCATTCTAAGATCTGATTACAATGTGCAAATCGGTTTCATTTGTTAGAATTGTAAAAAAAAAACAGTTTTTGGACTCTGCGTTGGTACTTTGAGAAAGCTATAAACAACGTGGGATCCAATAGACCAGAAAAAATCATGTGTTTTTCTTCATCCAAAATGTTTTATTAGCATTTAAGAATGCCAAAGACATATTCTAAATTTAAAGTGCGGTGACATTTACGGCAACACATGGAATATGTAATTACGAAGATGGACATGCAAGTACCCATTGCTCTAGTCACAAATAACTCAAAAGTGTGAGGAGTATTCGATATTTGGCCTTATTTTTTTAACGGAGTTGGGAGAGAAAAAACTTACCTTCCAGCTCCAAGAACGACAATCCTTTGTTTTGTGATTGCCTCCATAGGAAGACCTTGGGCACGAACCGCCCCCAATAATCCCGCCAAAGCAACTCCTGCTGTGCCCTGTACACCCCTTTAAATGCTTTTAGTTAAACAAATACCGCCTTCTCATATTGAACTTGTACAGAACAATCATATTAAACTTGAAATATTCTTTGAGTTAAACAATACCTTCTCATATTGAACTTGTACCGAACAATCATATTAAACTTGAAAAATTCTTTGAGTTAAACAAATACCACCTTCTCATATTGAACTTGTACCCAACAATCATATTCTACTTGAAATTGATAATGTGCCCTATACACCATATTGAACTTTGTACCCAACCATCATATTAGACTTGAAATTGATAATCCAAACTGAACTCAAACTTCACAGAAACAATTCTATTGAACAGTAAACTCAAAGTTGAAGGTGAATAACTTTTTACAGTGAGCTAATCCACGCCATACTATTGTTAAATCTCAAGTATTTACAGGTTAGTCAAAAAAAAGAAATTGTTTCTCCAAAAAATATGAGTTGATGTTGACGATACCTGATCTCAAACTATCACACGTGAAATCATGTGGACTCACATTTTAATAATTCAAAAAAACTTGCCAACAAAATCCACATAACATATATAGAAATATGTTTCTTGAGAAAAAACGCACTTTCTAGAAACTAGTTTTATAAATAACGATCATACACTATGTAAAATAAAAAAGCCGTCAACGTCAAAAGAAAAGAGCAGTCGCTAACAATTAAAGACACAATATTATCAGATGTTTACCTGCACATCATCGTTGAACATTCGGTATCGATGACGATATCGCTGAAGTAGAGGAAACGCCCACTTTGTTTGGAAATCCTCAAACTGCTATCGAAAAAGAAGAAGAAAAGACCACCTATAAATAATGATCGCATCTGCGAAACTTCTTAAACTATACAACATCTCTGACGATTAACTTTTTGTTAACGCATTATGATTTACTAAGGAAATCCATCAGAATTTTCCTTCAAGAAAATATATAAAAACTATATACAGCAAACAATGAAACTTCCTTCGTACCCAATGGAGCCACAGACTATTTCCACTCAGGAACAAACAAAAAACTGAGAATATAGTTAAAAATTTGAGATCGCTCCACAAAATCCTAGTGACTGAAAGCTCCCCATTTTGTTAGAATATTTAAAAATTAAACAGAATTCATCCTTACCCACCTGGACAATTAAATTAGGCCACCTTGTGTACACAGCCTCCATAAATTCATCAATCACCTCCAAATATTCACTTCCCTCCAATCGCGGTTGTCGTAATCCTAAATCTGCAACATTCAGCGGAGAGAGAGAGGGAGACGGAGAGGGAGAGGGAGAGGGGAGAGGGAGAGGGAGAGGGAGAAGGAGAGAAGTGATACAGAGAGAGAGATACAGAGAGAAGAGACAAAGAGAAAGAGCCCATTCTCATGGGTTCAGAAAGCTCACTCAACAAGTAGGTGAAGTTCCCATACACATACAAAAAAAATAAAATTACAGAGTACTTTGATATCTAAAATGGTACTCCATAATTTACTTTGAGAGAACTGATTACAAACACACAACATTTAAGTCATTCCACAAACCTCAATTTTCCCGATAATGATTTAGACGAGCCATTTATAATAGAATTATAAAAAGTCATAATTTATGGATTAGTTGAAATTGTCCCTTGGAAAGCTAAATTTGTTTGTGGGTCAAAGACAAACCATTATGAGAATTTAAAGCATAAAGCTCAGTATTGTTTTCCACAATGGTTCCCCTTTTGTCATAAGTATAGCATTTTCATGAATCCAATATACCTAAAGAGCAATGCTCCATTATAACATAAGATAAATTTTGCCAATTAAAAAATAAAACATTAAAAGGACATGACATACAAAGTGGATTATCGAGCAGTTTTTGGTTATTTGTGCCGACATCAATTTGAACTGGTGGAACCTGTGGGAGATCCACATCCCAAACCCAAAAGTTAAAAACAAAACAAATATTGGAGCCGCAATATAAATGGATAAATTTTGCATCAACAGTCTACAAAGTCGAATTTATAAGACTTTCACATCTATGACCACTAAGCCAGTTGAGGAATAACATATATATATATAAACATATACACATATATATATACACATATATATACACATATATATACACATATATATACACATATGTATATACGCACATATATATATACATACATATTATATATACACATACATATGTATATATATGTATATTTATATATGTGTACATATATAGATGTGTATATATATATATCTATATATTATATATATATAATATATATATATACATAATATATATATATACACATATATATACACAATATATATACACATATATATATACACACATATATATATATACTTATGCATATATATATAATGTATATATATATATATATACATATATATATGTATATATATATATGTATATATGTGTATATATATATGTATATATATATATACATATATACATATACTTATATATATATACCTATATATATATGTATATATATGTACATATGTATATATGTGTATATATATGTGTATATATGATTTTGTATATATATAAGTATATATATATATATGTATATATGTATATAAAAATACGTATATATATTTGTATATATATGTATATATATACCTATATTTATATGTATATATGCATATAGGTATATATATATATATACATATATACATATATACATATATACATATAGGTATATATATATGTATGTATATATATATATACATATATATATACATATATACATATTTGCCCACCGCACCTTTCCATATGAGTGTATACTAAGGATCTTACATTTTTCTTATTAAGAAAAAACGCATAAAATACCGAGCGTAACTTGAAACACACTGGATGGTACATTCTACATTTAAGAAAGAAATTAATTCAATCCAAGTTAACCAGCAAAAATGTGTTTGGCCAAATTCTGTTCTTGTCTATCCGGCTCTCAAGAAAGAAAAGAAGTAATCGTGAAAAGCTTAAACTCTATTTTATTCCCAATGTTTTATCAATGATGATTTACAAAATTGAGTACGCAGAAATAACCACGTTTGAAAAACAAAAATACCCTTTGTGGATTCAATTCCCAAGTCTTTAATCAAGGAAATTGAAAATATTGAGTATGCAGAAGTAATGGATTCTGAAGAAAATTAAATACCCGTTTTGGCCAACTCCTAAGGCTTTGGTCAATAATAACTGAAAAAATTGAGTAAATGCTTGAAGAACATAAACACCCTTTGTGGATTGAACTCTCTATGATAACTGATAAAATTGAGTATGCAGAAGAAATGAAGTTTAAAGAAAAGAAATACCCTTTGTGGATTCAAGCCTGCTGCTGCAACATATAGATCAAGCTTTCCAATGGGAATTCCAATTCCTTGAACTCCCAAATCCCCGAGACCCAATATTCGACTCCCATCCGTAACAACTATCATGTCCACCTGACACGCAAACTCAAAAGAACAAATTTAAGAATCCTTATTGCAAGAATTTCAAATTCTAAAGGTAAATGATAATGGAAAAAAATAGTATTGCTAAAATGGAATGACACCACCTCCAGAGGACTTGATTGTTCACAATTTAGAAAGAGTTTTTTGCAAAGATAAAAAAGAAAGCAGGGATCTCAGGGACGCAATATGACATAACATGACAACAATTTATCAACTATTACAGCAACACTAGAAATCATAACAGTCATCCGGCACTTCTCTTGTCCTGTAATCAACTAATGTATTAAGACCAGTGACATTTTAGCGCCACCTAAAATATGTTTGGACATCATTCCAAAAACCGATGAACAAAATATACGCCCTCCTGGTTTTTTTAGCAAAAACATTATTATCGCCTCAAAAAACAGCACAACACTTCTAAAAATAACTGTTAGAACACTTGACGGGACATGAATGTTTTCACTTTAAAGGTCCGACTTCATCACATGTTTGCGTCCAGTTTCTTTCTTCTTTGCTATTTACTTTCAAGTTTTGTCTTTCTGGTTTAAACTTCCAAGTTTCATCCTTCTGTGGCTTTAATATCAAAAAAATTGTTTAGCTTTACTTTTGTTCCTCCAGTAAATTTTGCTTTCAATTTTTGATCTACCTGATCAGCAGGCCAATTGTACACCATTGACACCATTTCCCCTCGGTCTTGGGCAGAAAAATACATGCCCCGAGGACGTCGAAACAGTCCACTGTAATTTTGGCAAACCAGACCAACTGTTGGAGTATAAACAATTGGTGCGAATTGCTTAATGTTATCAATTAGAACCTGCAAGAACACAGAAAACATGTGACATTGGCTCACTACACCTCGTTTTGACACAGGAAAAAGGATTCAAATTGCAGAAAATTTAGACAAGGATGAATTGAGCTAATACAAAATACATCTTACCCGGTAGTAAAGAGTCTCGTTGCGGTCATGAAGACGATTCAAAATGCGCCACTTGGCAAGCTTTGAAGATTCTCCTCCATCCCGAGTTCTTTTCTCAAGATCTTTGAAATCTGCCACTGTCATGGTAGACCATTATACAATCATAACCATAGATCAAAATTAGCTCTTGATAATTGCTGCCAAATACTATTAATGGCAATGCCCCAAATCAGAAGTGACATTGTTGTCTGTGAATTTCCTCCTCATCAAGACTGTAAATTTTCAAAGCCCCACAGACTTCAGCGCTAACTGAGGTTCCACGTGGTTTCATCTCTTCCCTATGCATACATTTACTCCTAGTCAACTATAAAGTTCCATCAAAAGTAAAAAAATTGGTTCTGATGGGTTTTTTGATGATGCGTTCATATCATGCTGAAGTGTCATTGTTCTGGAAACAAGGTAAAATAACGTATCTGAAATTGATTATTAATGATTTTTTTTTCTCTTTTTTTTGTTCACCAAATGTCTACTCTGAGAAAAAATCCACGACTGGGCCTTCATCTCTATTTGCAGCTGTCTAAGTGAACTGCCAAATATGGAACTATTGTCTTGTTTCAATAATTTGCAAGAAAACAGCAAATTTTATAGACTAACAAAGTCCTTATGAGACGAGAGAGGTTATAATTGTGCCCCAATGCCTAAAACTGTTTTCATAATTCTGTATATGTGAGAGATCTTCTTCAGTGACTTATTATGGTTATTAATTATGATTCAGGCAACTTATCATTGTAGAATTTTCATAACTTCACATGAGCTATTCAACCCAAACATTTAAAAGGGAACTAAAAAAGAAACGTCAGATAGTTGAATCCAACACTATGTCGATACTAGATTCTCTACTTATCGACATATTATAGAAAATAGTTGAAATTTTTGATGGTCAAATCTACTATCAAAAAGATAATAGATTCTCTACTGTCCAAAATGAAAACATTTCTTTGGATAAAAAAACGTATGTCAGGCACCAACCACTTTTGGATTATTTTCACAGCAGAAAGAAGAGAAAGACCGGTATATAAAACATTTGTTCAACCTTTATCAACCATAGTTTTGTACCGTAAATACGCACCAATGGACTGGCTTTCCTTTTGTATTTCTGAAAAACCAGGCACAAACTAACTACTCAAAGTATTTTTATCTTTCAATTGTTCCTCTAAAACAGTATAATCGACAAAAAGTTAATGACGTTTGAATGAATGAAAAATATCTAACACTAATAGCGATGGGCAGTGTACATTTGTCAAGATCATTGCAGATATTGCCAGAAGCTCAATCATGCCGAGGCTCGTCATGATTTGAATTGTGCTTTTTACCTAGATGAACTTTCGCAAATTTTGAAATAAAATCTTCTTTTCTAAAAAGCTCTTACTGAATCGATTTATTTGCTGTTCGAATGTCATCACCATAGGAGGTAAAAGTCCTCTCAAGCCCAAACGGTCCCTTTCAGTTGGTCCAAATGCTGTTCCCTGCAAAATTGACAGAAAATCAAAAATTTACCAAGGGAGACAAAATCTTCTCTTGCGAGCCTCTTTGAGAGAGAAAGAAAGAGAAAGGGAGAGAGAGTGAGAAAAGGAGACGGAATGAGAGGGAAGGGATGGAAGAAAAGGAAAGAAAGGAAAAAAGAGGAAAAGAATTGGGAGAAAAGAAGAGGGAGATCAAAGAAGCAATTACTCATGGTTCAAACTCAATCAGTATAGAACTTAACTGAATCTTTTGAAGACAGACTGTAACATATCCGTTCCTTTAAATAATAAATCCACAAAGACGAAGTGTTTCACCAAATTTTCCATGACTTTTTACCATCCCTTCCTTTCTGATAGTAAATTTCAGAAAGTTAAAAAAAATCTCTTGTTGACACAACACCTTACACTGCTATTAGCGTTAAAGCGGATTTAGTATTAACTAGACTGAATCATGTTTTCCGACGTGGCTCATTATGGACGACTTCAAGAAAATTGTGTTGTTAACACTACTTTATGATTTGTCAAAAAAACCCTCACTTAGATTATAGTCACTAACTCCAATAGTGATGGGCACTTTAGCTAAACAATAATGTGCCCTCTACTAGAGTTCATAAACAGTCAAAAATAGAACTAAAACGTTCAAAATCGCCATTCCTGTTTGTAGGTCTCACTAGTCATTATAGTCATAAGAAAGTTTCCAAAACATAGGAATGGATATTTCAATCATTCTTATGCATCAAAAGTATTAAAAAATAATTTCTTCCGGATTATATCGTCACGACTTGAAAGCAGTTTATTGTGGAAATGATTTTCAATATTGTGGATGCTTTTAAGGACTAAAACAACTTTTGAGAAAATTATACCAAAAAAAAAAAAAAAACAAGACAAGGAAAAAAGGGATGTAAAAAGCAAAATATGTGAGAAGGAAAGGTTTGACAAAAGCCACATTGGTACCACCGGAGAGCTTCAAAGAGCCCTGGAAAGAAAGATAGACCAAGTATCACTATAAGAAAAGTGTTTTCTGCCACTTAGAAACTTATCCGATTTTTATTTGGAGAATGCCAATCAGAAGGTAAGAATCTTGCCTTTGTTGCCTTTAATGAGTATGCACAGAGAATAATGAGTTTAAAGGCCAAAACAAACTTTTAACGCTAGTTTGCTTAAACATTGCTTAGAATAGCCAATTCAAATCATAATGCAATTGCTTTATGTAATATCCTGATCTGCCGGAAGTTGAAACGACCTCAACAACAAATTTTCAAATTAAGTCATTTTGAACAAAACAATAAGGCATATGTTCTCTAAGAAATCAGTTGAACAGCAGTTACTAGCAATAACATTGATAAAAGAATCTAGTGAATTCACTTGGACACTATTTTCTCACCTTGTTGAACCAGGGATCATGAAACACATCACTACCTCTCTTATGAACAATGCTTGGTCTTCTTGACATATAGTTTTTCTGGACAAAAAGATGGTTTCCTGATAGACATTTGGCGTTTTTGACGCCATTTCTCATGCTGTTTTTCAAAAAGAATGTTGCCAGAGTCTTGATGGGAGCCATGGTTATAAACTTTTTTGTGTTTTCAGCAAAAGTCAATCAAAATACAAAAAATATATATAATTTCTGAGATAAAGCTGGAGAAATATCTCCGCTACAGATCATTCACCTGTTCTGTTTGTTATTCAAGGAGAAAATAAATAAAAATAATACATTAAAAAAATTTATTCGTTAAGGAATTGCTGGCATGAATGTGGAAGTAGTAGACTTTGCCTACATTGCAGCTTCTGCAATGATCTGCTGCAAGCAGAGATAAGACTATGGTGCATTGCAATGTAGCAGGTTCGAGCTACAAGGTCCAATACTAAGCTTTGACCAGCAGCAAGAATCCTGCAGGAAACTTTTTTTGCAAGTTCCGGCAGTACAAGAATCACTTGAGTTGGAACTATGAAACGTCTACTGAAAGTTTTGTTTCTTGTTTTTTTTTCCTTTTTTTTTTAAAGCTCCTTGTACGGAAATAAGGTCTACGTGGCAGTTTTCTCTTCGATAAGTGTCGTACAGATGAAAGACTCTGTAAAACTATCCAATCAGCATCCGACACGTATGTATAATGACAATAAGGTGATATTATCACAGCCCCTAAGGTGATATTTTCACAGCATTTCTGCTGAGATACTAAAATGCAGCTTCCTGCCATTGGCTCTACCATTTGTGAATAAGGTAATTAAAGAACGAATACCTGCTAAGAGAAACAAGTGCTTTGATTGGGTCCCTGGAGGCCTGCGAGGTTAATTCTGACTTCGATTGAGCGCGAGCGCACTGCAAGGTCCAGTTACCGGACACGTGTACTAAAAAGTACTTTGACGTGTCATCCACTGACTGGTTTTTGCAAACATTTTATTTGCCACATGGCAGGAGCTGAAAACTGATTAGTACTGTCCTAAACTGGAACATGCTATTACATGTACGAAAGGCACGGGCGTGGAACGCCCGGTATTCAACAGGAAAGACAGATTTAAGTCGTCCGTGAGGGCAAGGATCTGACGGTCACGATTGTCTCCGATGGTTGCAGACTGCGTTAAGTTTTGGATTCTGTTTTTAAAACGAACTCGAGGGCATAATGCAGTTTTCCCAAAAAAGTCATAAAATCGAAAAATTGTCACGTGACAGTCCATTCTACGGTAGGTCTATTACTACTGTACCTTTCTCCAATCCCAACCATTCATCACTCAAAGTGGAATCCACTAAGCGCATTGCATTCGCACTAAATAAAAACGTTTGATGCTATCGCACGTTAAAACACTGGTTCACTGGGCAGTGCGCAAAACCCTTGTCCACACTAAACATGGCAGACTTTGACAAATTGAGTCAATACAGTACGGTCACAGTACGGACCGCAACACGAATATGCGATATTCGCATTCGTGTCGAGCTGTCTTCTCTCACTTTCGGTTTCGTAATTTGGAACAAAGTTCTTAGTGTTTTCTTGAGGTCTAGGGAATTTAAAGCCAAAAAAAACATATGTTTTTTAGGTTTGTTGGTAAATGCATAAAGCCAAAGTCTTGGCATTTCAATATGCTAATAAACATAATGAGTCATAATTTGGGTAAATTTTAAGGTTTGGATGTGGTCACCATATTGAACAAATTGTGCAACCATGCAAATTAAATAATTGTTTTTGCTTAATGAAAAACACAAGTATCATTTATTCACCAAATACTACAACGCCATAGCTACTAGAGTTGGTAAATTGTTAGCATTAACACTTATCTTTAATTAACAACACTAACTATGTTGTGCCACGTGGCTCATTATGGGCCACTTAACTACACAGTGTTATTAACATTAATTCACGATTCCAGGTCAAAAAACCCTCACCCAAATTAGAGTGATCAACTCCATTAGCTGTGGGTAGTCTAACTCTTACAAATTTTGAGATTTTTACTAAATTTAGGAGTGAAAGAGAAAAAAAACATGTTATGGTTCAAGTTTTGGGAGAGTTGTTGTAGCATAAACTCACATACAAAGCATTTTAAAACAGGAATTTTAAACAAATAAGTAAATAAATATCGTTGACTTCAATCAATTATAAGATATATATGAATATATTTAATACTTTTGTCGGCTTCTTAGTAAAAGTTAGAGGACAACTATCTATTTTTCTACTTGAAACTGACAATTATAATAAAAGCAAAAAACACATGATAGGACCAATGCCTAACCAAAAAAAAAAAAACAAAAAAAAGACAAAAAGAAAAACCATAAAAAAAAAAAAAAAAAAAAACAAATAAAAAAAAACAGGTCGATTGGGAACCTTTTTTTTCTTTCTAAAAGACTTCAGAAATTGCGGCGATTACAATTTGTCTTTATCCTATTTGTAGCAGTGATTTAGAAAAAAAAAGTAAGAATTCTAGAAAAAAAAATTCCTAAAATGTTTTTTCCTGAAAAGAAATTTTCTATGCGAATCTCGGCCAAAAATTATTCTGCTGCCCGGTATTGCCTGACCTGCCCCAAAATTATTATTATGCGAATCTTCAGAAAGAGATCCGTACATTTTTTTTTATCAAAAAACCTATAATTGATAAACATAAAAAACGATAAAAGAAAAAAAAAAAAAAAAAAAAAAAAAAAAAAAAACTTGTCTGGCACAAGTGACAAAACTTTCCCACCCAAAAAAAAAGGGGAAAAAAAACTCAAAAAAAACCAAAAACCTGCCCTTCACCAAAAAACTTATTCTTTTATCCCAAATATAGTGTGGCTAAGATTTAAAATAAAAGAATCTTTGGACCCATTCCGGCTATAAAAGGGGTATACAAAAAAAATGGAGAAATTTCTCTGCATTCTTGCAATCCTTCCTCCTCCCCCTCCTCCTCCTCCTCTTTCTCCTCGTATATACAATCCAGACGCAACTCTCCCTCCCTCTCCCTCTCCCTCCCCTACCTCCGCCCCGCCCCCAAAACTGTATCTACCACTAACTACCCTCCCCCTCCTCCCTCTCTCCTTCTCCAAGTCATCAACTCATGCCACTCATATTTTCTTCCCTCCTCCCCCTCCCCTTGCTCTCTCTCTCTCTCTCGCTCTCCCTCACGCGCCTCCTCTTCCTTCAACTGTGCTCTTGTCCTCCCTCCTACCACTCTCCTCCCATCCCATCCTTTCCTTCCCATTCCTTCCCCTCCTCTCCCTTCCACTCTCCCTTTCCCTCCCCCTCTCCTCTCCTCTCCTTCCCCTCTCTCCCTACGCCTCCTCATTCTCCAACACAGTTTTTGTCCTCTCTACTCCCGCGACCGGAGCTCTCCCTCTACCCCCCACGAAGTCCACCCCCAAAGCCACACTATTTTCGGTCTCCATCTCCATTCTCTCAATTCTTAACTTTTTGAGGTTTTTGCTGACCAATGCTGACGTCACACAGCATAGGAGGAGGAGGAGGAGGACTCCACCTACACCTACCCCCACCCCTATGGCGGCAATATTAAGGTCATCCTTTTTGGAGGGAGGAGAGGAGGAGGAGGGAGTGGTAGGGAGAGAGAGGATGGCAGGAGACGGCGGGGGAGAGGGAGGGAGAGGAGAGGAGAGTGGAGGGAATTGAGGAGGAGGGAGAGGGGGAGGAGGAGGAGGAGGAGGAGAGGAGAGGAGAGAGAGAGTAAAATCTCCGAGAGATAGAGTTTCGCATTCCACCGTTTTCGATTGATTCGAATATTTCGAAAAATTCGAAAAATTCTCGAAAAAAACGGAGTTTCCGGAAACGTCGAAAGTGGTACAAATCGAGTTATTCAAGAATTGGGTTTTCCTTAAATTCAAATTAAAATTTGAAAAAGAGACGATAATTGGGTTCGAAGGCGAACTTTCGACTTTTAAATACGAATTATTCGAATACGACGACGAATTCGAATTCGAATTCGAATTTTCGATCGGATACGGAAAAATTCGAAGACCCACAATTTTCGAAACCATATTTGTACCCCTTTTTGTCGGATACGGAGAAAAAAAAAACGTTCGGTACAAAATAAAAATGTCGGTGGAGTTCGAAAAATTTTTAAGTTTTGGGGGTAATCGAAATTCGAAAAAAGTGAATCCTGATTGGATAAGATCGGCCAGTGAAATTCGGACAGCTGTCAAATTCGCCCCGAATTCAGGAGGGAGAGGGAGGGAGACGAATTTCCCACGTGTGAGATTGGAAGCTGATTGGACGGCGGATTCGAAAAGGATATCGTCGGTGGTTTGGATTTTTTCCGCCTCGGAGTTGGAGGAGGAGGAGGGAGGGGAGGGAGAGGGAGAGACGCCTTGGGCTTCTGTGAGAGGGAGGAGAGTGAGGGAGAGGGAGAGGGAGAGGAGAAGAATCCATGGTACCCGCACGTGAGAAGAGAAATGAGGGGAAAAGTGTTTTTTAGGTCTCTTTTTTAGGGTGAAAATATCAATTTGGGTTTTTTCTGCTACTCTGGACATGACTGGGGAGGGCGAGGAGAGGGAGGGAGAGAATGGAGAGGGGTAGAGAGAGAGAATTGTGGTTATGGGTCGTCAGATATGTGTGTCGTTCCAATTGGGGCATTATTGCATTGTTTTAGGACTGCCATTTCGAGGGAGGGGGAGGAGGGATAGAGAGAGTGAGAGGTAGGGAATGGGAGGGAAGCGTTAGAAGAGAGATAAAATGAAAAAGAGGAGAGGTTGAAGGAGAGGGAGAGAGGAGAGGGAGAAGGAGAGGGAGAGGAGAGGGAGAAGGATAGAGGAGAGGGAGAGGGAGAGAGGAGAGAGAGACAGAGAGAGACAGACAGAGAGAGAGAGAGAGAGGGCGGGAATCCAAGAGTTGGAGGGAAAGTGGGGAACAGATTGGAAGGTTTGGATTTGGCACCAGGTACATCATTTTTTCAAACTCCAAACATACCTCGTGACGTCACTTTTTCAAAAGATGCACACCGCTGCTGAACGCACAAAGAAACGTACGATTCGTGACGTGACTGTACTTTTTCGACGGAAATGACCGGCGCCAGGTGAACTTACGTCGTCGGATTCGCACGTGGAAAGAATGACGGCAAATGGCGGGAAGGAAAACCATTTGAAAAGGTACAGAAAATGACAGAGATCGGATCGCGGGATTCGGTCACGATGTACGAAAATCGCGGCAGAAAGAGTTGACTACTTTGTCCGTACACGAAGTGGACATAAAAAACCGCTGTGATTTGGCTGCCACGTCAGCATCATATGGCGGCGGCAGTGCGTCGAAGTTTTAACGAATTTTTGGATTTTCCTTTACGGAATGGAGAAAACGACAAAAACTGTGTACGGAAAGCTTTGCTAAAAATAATGTGCCCCTGTGACGGGAAGTCGAACAGCCTGGCTATACTGCGAGTCGTCACAAAAGGACAAAATAGCTGCTGAAAATATGCCAGAATATCGCGGAGCCTCGTTGACGTGTAGAGACGAATTTTAACGGTCTTCGAGGTACTGTGTTTTTCATATGGATGGTGCAGATTCACTCGAATTTCGCACTATTCAAACCGAGGCAGGTGACACGTGTGAAATCTGAAGATTGCGCCCCTCTGTTTTATTGGCAGCATTTCCTCCTTCTTTAACTGCTTGCAGGACCGCCTCTAGCTGGAGACTCACTAAACGACAAAATACCGTACGTTCAGAAATCAGAGAAGAGAATCTTTTTCAGATCACACGCAGGAATAATTTTATTTCTTAGATTTTATAAAATCTTATGCATGTTGGGAAATTTTAAAATTTTAGCATGTTGAAAATTTGATTTTTGTGTATTTTTTTGGTTCGGATGTTTTTCGAACATTTCGTATCGCTCCGAATTTTCTGAAATACGTACGGCTTCAACTTATGAGTGTTATTTTAAGATGCGAGCATTCATATTCCTTGTTGATCGTACTATATAAGATTGTAAACTTTTTGTCTTTTTCCTATGTAAGTTTTGTCCTTCCTGATGGTCCACACTATTTCTAAACCGAGTTTTTGGTTACCCTATCGCCCGTCCTCTGGCTGCAAACAGTACGTACTGTACTTAACCAAACAGTACGCTAAATATATACGAAATGTTTTTTAGTTCGTACTTTTCCATCTACACTACACCGCCAATCGCTATTAGCGTTGTGTACGCTAATCCCGTCCCGCTTTTTTTTTGTTTTATTCTCAAATAGCGTAGTTTATTCTATTTTTTTCTTTATTCTATTTAGGGTTATATTCAGTGCACAGAATATTGTGTGACTACTATTGTACAGTACTCAAATTTCAATATTTTTAGCTAATGTTGTGTAACGGCAGGGATTTGCCGATAATCGATATGTACCTTTTTTTGGCTTGCCGATAATCGATATATAGGCACAATATATCGAAACTAGTGTTATCGCCGATAAAAGACCGATAATATCGGTTTTTAATCCCAATAACACCGATACCGATAACTATCGGCAATAATTGTACTGTTCGTTCCGTACGGGTGTGCGGTTAATTTTGTCGTACTGAACCGCCGTTATTCCCATTACACAGATTACGAAAAGTTTTACACATGACATGCCATGCTATCATAGTTGTTCACGGCGTTTCGTGCGAACGATTTAATCGCTACGAATTATACGTAACAAACGCATTGAACCTTTTGAAAAAATCGTTAAAATCGTTAATGAATTTTCTTCCGTACAATTCCGTACATGTAAAAGAAATTGAGTTTAACATATAACGCAGTTTGTACATTGTCCGTACAGTTCCCGTCTCCTTTCGTCATATTCCGTACAATTTTGTTACAATTCCGTACGTTTCCCGTTATATTTCTGTTCAGTTTACCGGACAGAAAGTACTACGAAGTGCAACGTATCTTTTAGTCAAATTTCGTACTTTTTTGATACAAAACCGTACAATTACTGTGAATACCGTACAGTTTCTGTAAATTATCCGTTCAGTTTACCGGACAGAAAGTACATCGCGTTTTTTTCCGATTTATTCAAAAGTCACGAATTATACGTTTTAATCGTAAAAAAGGAAAAAATCGCGCGATTTGAACAACTATGCATGCTATAAACATGTTATATATAGTGAAAAATATGATTCAGTACATTATAATGTACTATTATATAGCGTACTATATTTTTACACAACATAACATACACATACAAAACATACGATACACAACACTAATTTTTACAGCCCAATATTTAATAATATGCTACTCTATTTTTGTGCAGTGGATGTTTGCTAAATTTCTAACACTCGGTCGCTTTAACAAACAAAGCACTTGAACCCTAATTTGACCCTCGAAGTATTTAACACCAGGGTTAATGTCTACAACAAAAAAAAAACAAAAAAATGCGCTCGTTTTGGCAATTCAATTTGTTCACAAAATGTTGATGTGGTTTTCCAATTTATAATATTTCTTTCCATTCCTAAGAAATAGAATGCGCACTATTAGTGTCAGGTTCATGCATACAATTTACTTTATAAATCGACATTTTTGGTTTTCCGGTTTGTTATAAATTCATGTTCTTTTTTGGCCCACTACCATTTTCACCATCCATTACACATGGTTCCTTTTCCTCTCCCACATTTTCTCTTCCTCTCACTCTTTCAATTCCCATGGCTTCTTTGACTTATTGACCATGTTCGGAAGCACTCCTTTTCCCCTTCTCCCTCCCCCACCTCCACGCAAACCTCGTAAACCAACCGGTAAGTGTTTGGAATGTCCCGGGTGTCACAACCTTTTTGTCGTTGGTGCCCTTTTTTCCCGTCATACACGGAGTTGTCAACATTGTGTAGCCAGTGGTGGTCCTTCATCTTTCACCTCTCTTCAACCGTCATCGACCACACTTCTGTCCGGCCCCACGGATGCGGACTAGAATTTCGTCCGTAACTTAGATGTTTTGGGGGCTTCTGATTTGGGACCCCCCCGCCCGTGGTTGTACACCCGTATTCCTATGGCCGTGCGGACATTAGTACAAGATGCCCCCCACCTCCCCTTGTCCAACATCTCTTCAAATCGGACGGACATTGCTCCTTGGCACCTTCTTCTTATGTTCTCTCTCTAATCCCAATTAGGGGGCAGTGGGGTTAGAGAGACTATGGCGCATTGTCGCTGATTTCTTCGTGGTGACCGGAAGGCCCCCCACGCCGAGCATGAGGATCGGGTATCGAGCGCCTATTTCCCACCGCGTGGCCCATCTAGGCCATCAAATGTCCCGTCCTCTTATCGACGAGCAATTCATTTAGGCCGTGTTGGTGAGCTTTCTCGAGCGGTTCGGGCCCTATAACCATTCACTCTTGCCCTCCGATCTTCTTCCACTATTGAGGTCCTTCAAGCTCTCCACACGCCTACACCTTCCCCTTTACCCCCTTCCATCCACGCCTTTGAGCCTTCTGAGATTTTTACTTTAGATCGGGAGGTTTTCATTAAGGCCTTTAGCTCTTCTTTTCACATTTCAGCAGCCCCCCCTCGGGCACAGTGTATGAGTTGTTTCGCGATGTTTTGCCCCCTGAATCGGGTGCCTAGGGGTTCGATGTGTTTTTTCGAGTATGTTGTCTTATTGCTAGTGAGGATGCCCCCCCTCGGATTTGTGATCCTCTCAAAGCGTCCCGCCTTGTGGCGGTTGCCAAACCTAATGGAGGGATCCACCCTATTGCCGTGGGAGAAGTTTTATACAGATTGGTGGCTTGTGCGATGTGTCTCCAGCTCCCACCAACATTCCATGATTATTTCTCTCCTCATTAGTTTGGAGTGGCCACGAGAGGTGGTTGTGAGGCCGTGGTCCACGAGATTCGGGCTTTATTGGATGTACATCCGGATTGGTTAGTACTTCTGGTTGACGTTTCGAATGCATTCAATATGGTGGATCGGAGCGTCTTTTTTTGAGAGCTTATGGCTGCTCCATCTCTGATTGTCCAATTATTCCCCTTTGTGAGGGCTTATTATTCTTTGACCAACAGCCTTTCCTTCTCGGCCGACGGTGGTCTCATTCCTCTCTCCTCTGCTACAAGCACTCGCCAAGGCAATCCTCTAGGCGGACCTTTGTTTTCCCTTGCCCATTACCGGGCTTTTTGTGCTTTTGCAACCGCTTTCCTTTCTTGCCTTTTCCCTTTGGTTGCAGATGATACACACATTATTGGGCCTATGGATCAAGTAGTGCCGGCATATAATTTTTTTAAAGAACATTTAGCCGAACTCAACCTTTCAGTCCAACCTTCGAAGTGTGTTATTTGGTCTCCTCAGGATATTCCACTTTCTTTTAGTCCCCCTCTTAGTTTTCAAACTCCTCCCTCCGATGGTATTCGTGTGTTCGGTTGCCTCCTTGGTTCGGACACTTTCGTGACCCAATTTCTTGATGATGCTCTACAGACAAATCTGACCTATGTGGAAGACCTCCCTCATCTTCCCGATCCCCAAGTGGCTTTTGCTATGTTAACCATGTGTTTCCCCCACCGGCCTTTTTAACTTAGTCGTATTTCCCCTCCCACCTCGACGTTTGTCTCATCTCTCTCATCCTTTGATGATCGCCTCATGGACGTCCTTCACACTCTTTTAGGTCGTGAGGTATTCGATCGCGAGTTTGGGCCTTCTGCCCGCCTTCAGGCATCCCTCCTCCCTGTTTCTTCGGGGGGGTTAGGTCTATTATCGATTGCTCGTGTTGCTCGCGCTGCCTATTTGCGAAGTTGGTGCTTTATTGCCTCCACTCTTGTTTCTTGCTTCTTTGCCCGGGACTCCCCCCTTGCCACTGTGGTCCCCTAGGTTTCAGACGGTGTGTTCGCCTTCCAACAGTTTCTATTGGACGCGTCACATTCTCTTCCTCCTCATGCCGTAGTTAATGTGCCGATTCTTTCCACCCTTGTTACGAAATCTGTTGAGCGTGTCCAAGAATCGATTTCCGATCTGGTTGGCTCCGCCATTAAATCCGAGCTTCTCGAGGCGCTTCTCTCTGATTCTTCGCGTGCCCGTCTTCTCTCTTATGATGGACCTGGTTTTTGGTCTTGGCTATTCGCTACACCTATTTTGTCCACTCGTCGATTCTTACCCATTAGTTCACCACCGCCTCCTCCTTTACTTGGCTCTCTAGTTTGCGCCTGTGGTCGTTTCTTGGGGCCCGATGGTGTCCATTTGCTTCGTTGCTCCCATGGGGGAGAATTGATCCACGCGCACGACACCATTCATGACGCTGTTGCGACAATCGCTTCAGAGGGGGGATTTTCTGTGCGCGGGGAGGTTTCTCATATTTTTCCTTCGCGCCAGATCGATGTCGTTTTGCTCGATGGTGCCCTTTGCATTTTTGGTGATATTGTTTTGGCGAACCCTACTTCGGCTACAGTTGTTCGTTAGGCGGCTCAACATATTGGGGTGGCTTCTCGTGATGTCGCTAAGGCGAAGGAGCGTGATTATGCCCACCGGGACCCTATGGATGACTTTATTCCGATGGCGGTCGAGATCTTTGGTTGTTTGGGTGTTGCGTTGAAAGTGTTTCTCTGTACTTGTGCTGGACTTGCTTTCGAGCGATGAGGACCTGTGAGCCCTCCTCCTTCTATCCTTACTTCTTTTTATCGTCAGCGGTTGTCAGTGGCTTTAGAGCGAGTCCATTACTTTTTTTTATCGTCAGCGGTTGTCTGTGGCTTTAGAGCGAGTACAGGCTTCTATTCTCCTTCGATCGACTATTGCGGTCATGGATTGTTGACGTGTTGCGGATCTCCCTCAACGTGCTCCTTCGGGCTGGGGGGACTTACATGGTTGCTTTTCGTAGATATTTAATTGAGTTGTGGTTGGGGTTTGTAGTTTTGGTTTAGTGAGTTACCGTGCTTTTCATTTTGATTTTGGCTTCTTTTATTTTACTTGCCATTTTTATGTGTTCTCATTGCTTTCTTTGTTTTTTATTGCCCTTCTTATAGATTTTCAGTTTTGGCCATGCCACCCCTTTTGTACCCCCGGACTCATGGTTTACCATCGTGCTTTTTAATTTATCTTGTGTGACGTCCACGAGTGCTTGCTAGCAATATTCATTCATTTGAATTGCAGTTAATGTTCATGACAATCAAAGTACAATTATTTTGAAAAAGCACAATGATAAACCATCTGAGAACATCGGAACAAAAAGTAGAAAGCCAAAACAAAACCGGGTTGCCATTTTAACGCAAATTGGCATTGACAAAAGTTTCCTCACCAAAATTCTATTTATGAGTCATGATCGTCCACATCATCTCAACATAGTCAAATTGATTAATGGTAAAACAGTCCTAAAGCTAATTACCCCACAACATGATTACATAGCGCCATGGCTAAAATAGTTTTTGGAAGCATATAAAATGTCCAAGGAAACTTCATAAGGGACTATCAGAAAGGGAGAGTATAATAAGATTTTATTAAGAAACTAGGATGGTAACCATCTGAGGACATGAAAAAGTGGATGGCAAAGACGAAACTGAAAAACTTGCAACAGAAACGAATAAAACAATGCCAAAGGAACTAACAAGCGTTTAACCTCTAAAGGAAGCAAATCTAGAAACCTAAATTGAGTGGTAGCCACAAGCTTAAATACCATAAATATAATTCCTGGACTAAGGAAAATCCACAAGGGACTATCAGAAAGGGAGGCCTCAGTCACAAGGAAGGATTGAGGGATGATTGGGACAAAGAAGAGAGCGTTTAACAAACGAGAGACGAGTGCAGTAGTGATGAAATACAATCTCCCTAAATATGGGGCCTCCACCATATATTTCGTACCTTGTATATGGATGTGACAACTTATAGAGAGGTCATGATGATGTCGTGGTTGATTGTTCAAGTGCGGAAAGCCTTTACTTTCTTAAGCTTGAAAGGCAATAAGGACCAAAGATTTTCCTTGATGAGTCAAGTGAATGTCGTGAAATTTTTTCTAAGATTTCTGAGGTGCATTTTTTTTTTCTCTTCCCTCTATTTTTCTCCCCTCTTTTTTTTTTCTGCCTCGGAAACCAGGATTACTGTCTCCCTGAAGTACACCATAACCCCTAAAACAAGGGTGGGATCTTCCGTAAAGATGAAATAAGAGAAATCCAGCATAAAACAAAAGTTTGATAATAAATTGGGAATGATAATAAGCTTTACTAAAAACGACTGGTGGTAAACAGTCTGGTTACAAA
>JBBHKE010003306.1:0-21257 GCA_037447655.1 Zygnema cylindricum | reverse complement strand
TCCGCGGTCAAAAAAAGAGGTAAAATAAACTATGAACCATGTTTATAACACAAGTTTGTGATTGCGCTAACAACAATAGTGGTACCAAACACTTTTTGTTAACGCTCAAAAAAATATTTAAATAAAATTCTAAACCATGTACCTAACACAAATCTGAGTTTGCGCTAACAAAGATATTTGTAGCAAACAAGGTTTATTGTACACCGTAACAAAACGAGTTAAAAATAAACTCCGAACCATGTTTATAACACAAGATTGTATTTGCGCTAACAACAACAGTGGTAACAAACACTTTATATTGTTAATGATCAAAAGAATAATTCAAAAAAAACCCTAAACCATGTTTCTAACACAAATTTCAGTTTGTGCTAACAAAGATAGTTGTAACAAACAATGTTTATTGTTGAATGTCACAAAAAGTGGAATAATAAACTCCGAACCATGTTTATAATATAAGTTTGTGTTTGCGCTAATAACAATAGTGGTATAAAACACTTTATATTTTTACCCATCAAAATTATATTTAAAAAAAACCCTTAACCATGTTTTTAACACAAATTTGAGTTTGTGCTAACAAAGATATTGGTAACAAACAACATTTATTGTTCGCGGTCACACAAAGAGGTAATACAAACTCCGATCCATGTTTATAACACAAGTTTGTGTTTGCGCTAACATCAACAGTGGTAACAAACTATTTATATTGTTAACGCTCACAAAAAAAGTAAAAAAAAACCCTAAACCATGTTTCTAACACAAATTTGAGTTTAAGCTAACAAATATATTGGTAACAAACAACATTTATTCTTCTCGGTCACAAAAACAAGTAATATAAACTGTGAACCATGTTTATAACACAATTTTGTGTTTGGGTTAACAAGAAAAAGGGTAACAAACTATTTATATTGTTAACGCACAGAAAAATAGTTAAAAAAAACCCAAAACCATGTTTCTAACACAAATTTGAGTTTGCGCTAACAAAGAATTTGTTACAAACAACGTTTATCGTTGGCGGTCACAAAAAGAGGTAAAATAAACTATGAACCATGTTTATAACACAAGTTTGTGTTTGCGCTAACAGCAATAGCGGTAACAAACTATTTATATTGTTAACGCTCAGAAAAATATTTAAAAAAAAACACTAAACCATGTTTCTAACAAAAAATTGAGTTTGTGCAAACAAAGATATTTGTAAAAAACAACGTTAATTGTTCGCGGTAACAAAAAGAGGTAAAATAAACTCCGAACCATGTTTATAACATAAGTTTGTGTTTGCGCTAACAACAATAGTGGTAACAAACACTTTATATTGTTAACGCTCAAAAAGTTAAAAAAAAAAAAACCCTAAACCATCTTTCTAACACAAATTTGATTTTGGGCTAACAAAGATATTTGTAAAAAACAACGTTAATTGTTCCCGGATACAAAAAGTGGAAAAAATAAACTCCGAACCATGTTTATAACACAATTTTGTGTTTGCGCTAACTACAATAGTGGTAACAAACTATTTATATTGTTAAAACACACAAAAATAGTTAAAAAAAACCCAAAACCATGTTTCTAACACAAATTTGAGTTTGCGCTAACAAAGAATTTGTTACAGACAACCTTTATCGTTGGCGGTCACAAAAAGAGGTAATATAAACTCCGAACCATGTTTATAACACAAGTTTGTGATTGCGCTAAGAACAATTGTGGTAACAAACTATTTATTTTGTTAACGCTCACAAAAATAGTTAAAAAAAATCCTAAACCATGTTTCTAACACAAATTTGAGTTTGAGCTAACAGATATATTTGAAACAAACAACGCTTATTTTACGAGGTCACAAAATGAGGTAAAATAAACTCCGAACCATGTTTGTAACACAATTTTGTGTTTGCGCTAACAACAATAGTGGTAACATACTCTTTATATTGTTAAAGCACACAAAAATAGTAAAAAAAAACCCTAAACCATGTTTCTAACACAAATTTGAGTTTGTGCTAACAATGATATTTGTAAAAAACAACGTTAATTGTTCGCGGTAACAAAAAGAGGTAATATAAACTCCGAACCATGTTTATAACATAAGTTTGTGTTTGCGCTAACAACAATAGTGGTAACAAACACTTTATATTGTTAACGCTCACAAAAATAGTTAAAAAAAAACCCTAAACTATGTTTGTAACACAAATTTGATTTTGGGCTAACAAAGATATTTGTAAAAAACAACGTTAATTGTTCCCGGATACAAAAAGTGGAAAAACAAACTCCGAACCATGTTTATAACACAATTTTGTGTTTGCGCTAACAACAATAGTGGTAACAATTTCTTTATATTGTTAAAGCACAAAAAAATTGTTTAAAAAAAACCATAAACAATGTTTCTTATACAAATATAAGTTTACTCTAACAAAGATATTTGTAACAAAAAACATTTATTGTTCCCGGTCACAAAACGAGGTAGTATAAACTATGAACCATGTTTAAAACATAAGTTTGTGTTTGCGCTAACAACAATAGTGGTAACAAACACTTTATATTGTTAACGCTCACAAAAATAGTTAAAAAAAACCCTAAACTATGTTTGTAACACAAATTTTAGTTTAAGCTAACAAATATATTTGTAACAAACAACGTTTATTCTTCCCGGTCACAAAAACAAGTAATATAAGCTATGAACCATGTTTATAACACAATTTTGTTTTTGCGCTAACAACAATAGTGGTAACAAACTTTTTATATTGTTAACGCACACAAAAATAGTTGAAAAAAAACCCTAAACCATGTTTCTAACACAAATTTGAGTTTGCGCTAACAAAGAAATTTGTATCAAACAACGTTTATTATTCACGGTCAAAAAAAGAGAAAAAATAAACTCCGAACCATGTTTGTAACACAAATTTTAGTTTGCTCTTACAAAGATATTGGTAACAAACAACATTTATTGTTCGCGGTCACACAAAGAGGTAATACAAACTTCGAACCATTTTTATAACACAAGTTTGTGTTTGCGCTAACACCAATATTTGTAACAAACACATTATATTGTTAACGCTCACAAAAATAGTTAAAAAAAACCCTTAACCATGTTTCTAACACAAATTTGAGTTTGCGATAAGAAAGACATTTGAAACAAACAATGTTTATTGTACGCGGTCAAAAAAAGAGGTAAAGTAAACTCCCAACCATGTTTATAACACAAGTTTGTGTTTGCGCTAACAACAATAGAGGTAACAAACAATTTATATTGTTAACGCTTATAAAAATATTTATAAAAAACCCAAAACCATGTTTCTAATACAAATTCGAGTTTGTGCTGACAAAGTTATTTGTAACAAACAACATTTATTGTTCGCGATCACAAAAAGAGGTAATATAAACTACGAACCACATAATATCACAATTTTGTAATTGTGCCAACAACAATAGTGGTAACAAACACTTTATATTGTTAACGGTCACAAAAATAGTTAAAAAAACCCCATACCATGTTTCTAACTCGAATTTGAGTTTGCGCTAACAGAGATATCTGTAACATACAACGTCTATTGCTTCCGGTCACAAAGAGAGGTAAAATAAACTTCAAACCATATTTATAACACAATTTTGTGTTTGCGCTAACAACAATAATGGTAACAAACACATAATATTGTAAACGCTCACAAAAATAGTTAAAAAAACCCTAAACCATATTTCGAACACAAATTTGAGTTTGCGCTAAGAAAGATATTTGTAACAAACAACATCTAATGTCCGCGGTCACAAAAAGAGGTAAAATAAACTTTGAACCATGTTTATAACACAAGTTTGTGTTTGCGCTAACGACAATAGTGGTAACAAACAAATTATATTGTTAACGCTCATAAAAATATTTAAGAAAAAACCCAAAACCATGTTTCTAATACAAATTTGAGTTTGTGCTGACAAAGTTATTTGTAACAAACAACATTTATTGTTCGCGATCACAAAAAGAGGTAATATAAACTACGAACCACATAATATCACAATTTTGTAATTGTGCTAACAACAATAGTGGTAACAAACACTTTATATTGTTAACGCTCACAAAAATAGTTAAAAAAAGCCCTAAACCATGTTTCTAACATAAATTTGAATTTGCGCTAACAAAGATATTTGTAACAAACAATGTTTATTGTTCGCCGTCACAAAAAGAGGTAAAATAAACTCCGAACCATGTTTATAACACAAGTTTGTGTTTGTGCTAACAACAAAAGCGGTAACAAACTATTTATGTTGTTAACGCACACAAAAATAGTTAAAAAAACCCTAAACCATGTTTCTAACACAAATTTGAATTTGCGCTAACAAAGATATTTGTAACAAACAATGTTTATTGTTCGCCGTCACAAAAAGAGGTAAAATAAACTTCGAACCATGTTTATAACACAAGTTTGTGTTTGCGCTAACAAAAATAGTGGTAACAAACTATTTATATTGTTAACGCTCACAAAAATAGTTAAAAAAAAACCCTAAATCATGTTTCTAACACAAGTTTGATTTTGCGCTGACAAAGATGTTTATAACAAACAACTTTTATTGTTCGCGATCACAAAAAGAGGTCAAACTCACTACGAACCACGTTTATAACACAAGATTGAGTTTGCTCTAGCAAAAATAGTGGTAATAAACACTTTATATTGTTAACCCTCACAAAAATAGTTATAAAACCCTAAAGCCAAATTTCAGGTTGTGCTAACAAAGATATTTGTAAAAAACAATGTTTATTACTCGCGATCACAAAGAGAAGTAGAATAAAATCCGAACCATGTTTATAACATAAGTTTGTGTTTGCGCTAACAACAATAGTGGTTAAAAAATCGTTATGTTGTTATCACTCACAAAATTAGTTAAAAAAAACCCTAAACCATGTTTCTAACACAAATTTGAGTTTGCGCTAACAAAGTTATTTGTAACAAACAATGTTAATTAATCGATGTTATAACTCACAAAAATAGTAAAAAAAAACCCTAAACCATGTTTCTACCACAAATTTGAGTTTGCCCTAACAAAGATATTTGTAACAAACAATTTATTGCAGTCACAAAGAATTAAAATAATTCTTGAACCTGTTTACCACGAGTTTGTATTTGCCTTACAACAATAGTGGAAACAAACACTTTATATTGTTAATGCTCACAAAATCATTCAAAAACCCTTAATATGTTCCAACTTTGCTAACAAAGATAATTGTAACAAACAAAATTTATTGTTTGCAGTACAAAAATGAATTAAAATAATCTCCGAACCATGTTTTAAAACCAGGTTTGTGTTTGCGCTAACAACAATAGTAAAAAACTCTTTACATTGTAAACGCTCACAAAAAGTAAAAAGGCATAAACCATGTTTCTTACAAATTTGAATTTCCACTAACAAAGATATTTATAACAAACGGCAGATTGTTCGAGGTCAAAAAACAGGAAAAATCCTAAACCATGTTTCTAACACAAATTTGAGTTTGCGCTAACAAAGTTATTTGTAACAAACAATGTTAATTAATCGATGTTATCTCACAAAAATAGTAAAAAAAAACCCTAAACCATGTTTCTACCACAAATTTGAGTTTGCCCTAACAAAGATATTTGTAACAAACAACGTTTATTGTTCGCAGTCACAAAAAGAGGTAAAATAATTCTTGAACCATGTTTATAACACAAGTTTGTATTTGCGCTTACAACAATAGTGGAAACAAACACTTTATATTGTTAATGCTCACAAAAATCATTCAAAAAAACCCTTAATATGTTCCAACACAAATTTGAGATTTTGCTAACAAAGATAATTGTAACAAACAAAATTTATTGTTTGCGGTACAAAAATGAGGTAAAATAATCTCCGAACCATGTTTAAAACACAAGTTTGTGTTTGCGCTAACAACAATAGTGGTAAAAAACTCTTTACATTGTAAACGCTCACAAAAAAAGTAAAAAAAAAGCATAAACCATGTTTCTTACACAAATTTGAATTTCCACTAACAAAGATATTTATAACAAACAACGATTATTGTTCGAGGTCAAAAAAACAGGAAAAATCAACTCCAAACCATGTTTATAACACAAGTTTGTGTTTGCGCAAACAAACATAGTGGTATCAAACATTTTATATTTTTATGCCTCACAAAAATAGTTAACAAATACATTAAACCATGTTTCTAGTATAAATATGAGTTTGCGCTAACAAAGATATTTATAACAAACAACGTTTATTGTTCGCGATCACAAAAATAGGTAAAACTCGCTACGAACTATGTTTATAACTCAAGTTTGTGTTTGCGCTAGCAACAATAGTGGTAACAAACACTTTCTAATGTTAACCCTAACAAAAATAGTTATAAAACCCTAAAGAACAATTTGATTTTGCGTTAACAAAGATATTTGTAACAAACAACGTTTATTTCTCGGGGTCACAAAAAAATGTAGAATAAACTCCGAACATTGTCAATAGTACAAGTTTGGGTTTGCGCTAACAACAATAGTGGTAACAAACACTTTATATTGTTAACGCTCACTAAAATTATTAATAAATAACCTTAAACCATGTTTCTTACACAAATTTGAGTTTGCACTAAAAAAGATTTTTGTTACAAAATTCATATATTGCTCGCGGTCACAAAAAGAGGTAAAATAAAATATGAACCATGTTTATAACACAAGTTTGTGTTTGCGCTAACAACAATAGTGGTAACAAACTATTTATATTGTTAACGCACACAAAAATAGTTGAAAAAAAACCCTAAACCATGTTTCTAACACAAATTTGAGTTTGCGCTAACAAAGAAATTTGTAACAAACAACGTTTATTGTTGCGGTCACAAAAAGAGGAAAAATAAACTATGAACCATGTTTATATCACAATTTTGTGTTTACGCTAACAACAATAGTGGTAACATACTCTTTATATTGTTAAAGCACACAAAAAAAGATAAAAAAAAACCCTAAACCATGTTTCTTATACAAATTTAAGTTTGCGCTAACAAAGATATTTGTAACAAAAAATATTTAATGTTCCTGGTCACAAAAAAATGTAGTATAAACTATCAACCATGTTTATAACACAATTTTGTGTTTGCGCTAACAACAATAGTGATATCATACTCTTTATATTGTTAAAGCACACAAAAATAGTTAAAAAAAACCCTAAACCATGTTTCTTTTACAAATTTAAGTTTGCGCTAACAAAGATATTTGTAACAAAAAACATTTATTGTTCCCGGTCACAAAAAAACGTAGTATAAACTTCGAAACATATTTTTAGCACAATTTTGTGTTTGCGCTAACAACAATTGTGGTAACAAACACTTTATATTGTTAACGCTCACTAAAATTTTTTAAAAAAAACCTTAAACCATGTTTCTTACACAAATTTGAGTTTGCGCTAATAAAGATTTTTGTTACAAAATTCATATATTGCTCGCGGTCACAAAAAGAGATAAAATAAACTACGAACCATGTTTATAACACAAATTTGTGTTTGCGCTAACAACAATATTGGAAACAAACACTTTATATTGTTAACGCTCACTAAAATTATTAAAAAAAACCCTAAACCATGTTTCTAACACAAATTTGAGTTTCCGCTTACAAAGATATTTGTAACAAAAAACATTAATTGCTCGTCGTCACAAAAAGAGGTAAAATAAACTCCGAACCATGTTTATAACACAATTTTGTGTTTGCGCTGACAAAAATAGTGGTAACAAACTCTTTATATTGTTAACGGTCACAAAAATAGTTAAAAAAAACCCTATACCATGTTTCTAACTCGAATTTGAGTTTGCGCTAACAGAGATATTTGTAACATATAACGTCTATTGCTTCCGGTCACAAAGAGAGGCAAAATAAACTTCGAACCATTTTTATAACACATGTGTGTGTTTGCGCTAACAACAATAATGGTAACAAACACATAATATTGTAAACGCTCACAAAAATAGTTTAAAAAAACCCTAAACCATGTTTCTAACACAAATTTGAGTTTGCGCTAAGAAAGATATTTGTAACAAACAACGTTTAATGTCCGCGGTCACAAAAAGAGGTAAAATAAACTCAGAACCATGTTTATAACATAAATTTGTGTTTGCGCTAACAATAATAGTGGTAACATACTATTTTTATTGTTAACGCTCAAAAAAATATTTAAATAAAATTCTAAACCATGTACCTAACACAAATCTGAGTTTGCGCTAACAAAGATATTTGTAACAAACAACGTTTATTGTACGCGGTAACAAAACGAGGTAAAAATAAACTCCGAACCATGTTTATAACACAAGATTGTATTTGCGCTAACAACAACAGTGGTAACAAACACTTTATATTGTTAATGCTCAAAAGAATAATTAAAAAAAAACCCTAAACCATGTTTCTAACACAAATTTGAGTTTGCGCTAACAAAGAAATTTGTAACAAACAACGTTTATTGTTGGCGGTCACAAAATGAGGTAAAATAAAATCCGAACCATGTTTATAACACAAGTTTGTGTTTGCGCTAACAACAATAGTGGTAACAAACTCTTTATATTGTTAACGCACACAAAAATAGTTAAAAAAAAACATAAACCATGTTTCTAACACAAGTCTAATATTGCGCTAACAAAGGTATTTGTAACAAACAATGTTTATTGTTCACAGTCACAAAGAGAGGTAAAATAAACTATGAACCATGTTTATAACACAAGTTTGTGATTGCGCTAAGAACAATTGTGGTAACAAACTATTTATTTTGTTAACGCTCACAAAAATAGTTAAAAAAAATCCTAAACCATGTTTCTAACACAAATTTGAGTTTGCGTTAACAAAGATATTTGTAACAAACAATGTTTATAGTTCGCAGTCACAAAAAGAGGAAAAACAAACTAAAACCACATTATAACACAATTTTGTGTTTTCTCTCACATTAATAGTGGTAAAACACTTTATGTTGTTAACGCTCACTAAAATTATTTAAAAAACCCTAAACCATGTTTTTTTCACAAATTTGAGTTTGCGCTAACAAAGATATTTGTTACAAAATACATATATTGTTCGCGGCCACAAAACGATGTAAAATAAACTCCAAACCATTTTATAACACAAGTTTGTGTTTGCGCTAACAACAATAGTTGTAACAAACACTTTATATTAATAATGCTCACAAAAATAATTTAAAAATAACCCTAAACCATGTTTCTAAAACAAATTTGAGATTCTGCTTACATAGATATTTGTAACAAAAAAGGTTAATTGTTTGCGGTCACAAAAAGTGTTAAAATAAACTATGAACCATCTTTATAACACAAATTTGTGTTTGCGCTAACAACAATAGTGGTTACAAACTCTTTATATTGTTAACGCACACAAAAATAGTTAAAAAAAACCATAAACCATGTTCCTAACACAAATTTGAGTTTAAACTAACAAAGATATTTGTAACAAACAGTGTTTACTGTTCCCGGTCACAAAAAGAGGTAGTATAAACTATGAACTATGTTTATAACACAATTTTGTATTTGCGCTAACAACAATAGTGGTAACAAACTATTTATGTTGTTAATGCACACAAAAATAGGAAAAAAAAACCTTAAACCATGTTCCTAACACAAATTTGAGTTTAAACTAACAAAGATATTTGTGACAAACAATGTTTATTGTTCGCGGTCACAAAATGAGGTAAAATATACTCCGAAACATGTTTTTAACACAAGTTTGTGTTTGCACTAACAACAATAGTGGTAACAAAAACTTTATATTGTTAACGCTCACAAAAATATTAAATAAAACCCTAAACCATTTTTCTAACACAATTTTGAGTTTACGCTAACAAAGAACTTTGTATCAAACAGCGTTTATTGTTCGCAGTCACAAAAAGAGGTATAATAAATATGAAGCATGTTTATAACACGAGTTTGTCTTTGCGCTAACAACAATAGTGGTAACAAAAACTTTATCTTGTTAAGGCTCACAAAAATATTAAAATAAAACCATAAACCATGTTTCTAACACAAATTTGAGTTTCCGCTTACAAAGATATTTGTAACAAAAACGTCAATTGTTCTCGGTCACAAAGAGAGAAAAAATAAACTATGAACCATGTTTATAACACAATTTTGTTTTTGCGCTAACAACAATAGCGGTAACAAACTGTTTATATTGTTAACGCTCACAAAAATAGTTAATAAAAACCCTAAGCCATGTTTCTAACATAAATTTGAGTTTGCGCTAACAAAGATTTTTGTAACAAACAACGTTTATTGTTCGCGGTCACAAAAAGAGGTAAAATAAACTACAAACCACATTATAACACAAGTTTGTGTTTGCGCTAACAAAAATAGTGGTAACAAACACTTTATATTGTTAACGCTCACAAAAATATTAAACAAAAACCCTAAACCATATTTCTATCAAAAAATTTAGTTTGTGCTAACAAAGATATTTGTAACAAACAAGGTTTATTGTTCCCGGTCACAAAAAAGAGGTAAAATAGTATCCGAACCATGTTTATAACACAACTTTGTGTTTGCGCTAACAACAATAGTGGTAACAAACTCTTTATATTGTTAACGCACAAAAATGGTTAAAAAAAACCCTAAACCATGTTTCTAACACAAATTTAAGTTTGCGCTAACATAGATATTTGTAACAAACAACGTTTATTGTTCCCGATCAAAAAAACAAGTAATGTAAACTATGAACCATGTTTATAACACAATTTTGTGTTTGCGCTAACAACATTATGTAATTCTGTGACCTCCATTGGTACACAAAATGTCCAGCTTATGTGAAGCCTCTAGGATAATATATGCACTTCTGAGTTTGACAATAAAAAAGTCCCACCCTAACATGCAAAAACTTTGACTGACTACACCCTTGTGTAGCTTGGACTCCCTTGAGTCCGTTGCAAAAAGAATCACTGAATTTGCTCACCTGAGCATTAAGTTATGGCTGTTCAAAGGCAGCATATTTGTACAGATGGCCTCTGGGAGAGAGAGGACTTTTCAATGTTTTTCTAAGTCATGAAAAACTCCTAATAGCAATTCTAAACCAATCAAAAACGAGTACCCTAGTTATCGTTCATACAAAGTACAGAAGCCGCCGTACTTTATGTACGGATATGTTCGGCACCACTCTCGGTCTGCCACGTGGCTTATAGGTCAACGTCATTCTGTCCTTTTTCTCTTTCGGCATCCAATAGGATGATGCCACGTGTCGTTTCCTCCCATTTCGCCGAACTTCTCCCAGATAGTTTTTCCGGCATATCGGCACTCATGCGTGCCGTCCGTTCTTTTACGGCGACCGAAATTTAGCCGTTGGATCTGACGGCGTGCCGAATAAATGTTGACCATTGAATTTCACCGGTCAATTTTCCGTGTTGACCGTTGAATTTCGACGGTCAACATTCCGTGTTGACCGCGTGAAATTCGTTCTCGCTTTGTGAACCGTCGATCGCAACATTTAATTTCGTCCGTTGAAAATTAAATGTTTGTTTCATTTATTTCGTGCGGTACTGCATTTCGTGCGGTACCACACGTTCCATGTAGCGTTTCGTTTCGTAGGATGTTAAATGGAATATGCGGGTGATATAACTTTAAATAAATATCAAATACAACGCATGTTACGATTCATCAAGACCTTACGGATAAGGCGGATGCGTAGTCCGTACGGTTCTTCTCCGTAGTCTACAGGATCAAATCCTGTCTGTGGCAATGTTACTTTTGCAGGAGCCATATCTCATGTCTATCTTCTCAACTTGTCTCGGAGCCATATCTCATGTCTATCTTCTCATCTGTCTAAGGCAGACATGGCTGCAAGTCAATTCTCAGTGACTACGACAAGTATGATAAAAGCACGACGCAAAAAGATAAAATATAAAATACCAATTTTCAACACATTAGTGGTAACAAACTATTAATATTTTCAACGACAACAAAAATAGTTAAAAAAAAACCCTAAACCATATTTCTAACATAAATTTGAGTTTGCGCTAACAAAGATATATGTAACAAACAACGTTTATTGTTCGCGGTAACAAAAAGAGGTAAAATAAACAATGAACCATGTTTATAACACAAGTTTATGTTTACGCTAACAACAATTGCGGTAACAAACTATTTATATTGTTAACGCTCACAAAAATAGTAAAAAAAACCCCTAAACCATGGTTCTAACACAAATTTGAGTTTTCGCTAACAATGAAATTTGTAACTAACAACCTTTATTGTTCGCGGTCACAAAAAAAGGTAAAATAAACTCTGAACCATGTTTATAACACATGTTTGTGTTTACGCTAACAACAATAGTGGTATCAAACTATATATATTGTTAACACTCACAAAAATAGTTAAAAAAAAACCCATAAACCATGTTTCTAACACAAATTTGAGTTTGCGCTTCAAAGATATTTATAAAAAACAACTTTTATTGTTCTTGGTCACAAAAGAGGTAAAGTAAACTCCGAACAATGTTTATAACACAAGTTGGTGTTTGTGCTAACAACAATAGTGGTAACAAACACTTTATATTGTTAACGCTCACAAAAATAATTAAAAAAAAACCCTAAACCATGTTTCTAACACAAATTTGAGTTTACGCTAACAAAGATATTTGTAACAAACAACGTTTATTTTTCGCGGTCACAAAATGAGGTAAAATAAACTCCGAAACATGTTTTTAACACAAGTTTGTTTTTGCCCTAACAACAATAGTGATAACAAAAACTTTATATTGTTAACGCTCCTAAAAATATTAAAATAAAACCCTAAACAATTTTTCTAACACAAATTTGAGTTTACGCTAACAAAGATATTTGTAACAAACAACGTTTTATTGTTTGCGGTCACAAAAAAAGGTAAAATAAACTCCAAACCATTTTTATATCACAAGTTTGTATTTGCGCTAACAACAATAGTTGTAACAAACACTTTGTTTTGTTAACGCTCACGAAAATAATTTAAAAAAACCATAAACCATGTTTCTATCAAAAGTTTTAGTTTGTGCTAACAAAGATATTTGTAACAAACAACGTTTATTGTTCCTGTTCACAAAAAGAGGTAAAATAAACTCCGAAACATGTTTATAACACAATTTTGTGTTTGCCCTAACAACAATAGTGGTAACAAACTCTTTATATTGTTAACGCACACAAAAATGGTTTAAATAACCCTAAACCATGTTTCTAACACAAATTTAAGTTTGCGCTAACAAAGATATTTGTAACAAATAACGTTAGTTGTTCGCGATCACAAAAACAAGTAATATAAACAATGAACCATGTTAATAACACAATTTTGTGTTTGCGCTAACATTAATAGTGGTAACAAACTATTTATGTTGTTAATGCACACAAAAATAGTAAAAAAAAACCCTAAACCATGTTTCTAACACAAATTTAAGCTTGCACTAACAAAGATATTTGTAACAAACAATGTTTATTGTTCGCGGTCACAAAAAGAGGTAAAATAAACTATGAACCATGTTTATAACACAAGTTTGTGTTTTTGCTAACAACAATAGCGGTAACAAACTGTTTATATTGTTAACGCTCACAAAAATAGATAAAAAAAACCCTAAACCATGTTTCTAACACAAATTTCAGTTTATGCTAACAAAGATCTTTGTAACAAACAGCGTTTATTGTTCGCAATCACAAAAAGAGGTAAAATAAATATGAACCATGTTTATAACACGAGTATGTGTTTGCGCTAACAACAATAGTTGTAACAAAAACTTTATCTTGTTAAGGCTCTCAAAAATAATAAATAAAACCCTAAACCATGTTTCTAACACAAATTTGAGTTTCCGCTTACCAAGATATTTCTAACAAAAACGTTAATTGTTCACGGTCACAAAAAGAGGTAAAATAAACTTCGAACCATGTTTATAACACAATTTTTTGATTGCGCTAACAACAATAGTGGTAACAAACTCTTTATATTGTTAACGCACCCAAAAATAGTTAAAAAAAACCCTAAAACATGTTTCTAACACAAATTTGAGTTTGCGCTAACAAAGATATTTGTCACAAACAACGTTTATTGTTCCCGGTCACGAAAAGAGGTAGTATAAACTACGAACCACATTATAACACAATTTTGTGTTAGCGCTAACAACAATAGCGGTAACAAACTATTTATATTGTTAACGCTCACAAAAATAGTTAAAAAAAACCCTAAACCATGTTTCTAACACAAAGTTGAGTTTAAGCTAACAAATATATTTGTAACAAACAACGTTTATTGATTGCATTTACAAAAAGAGGTAAAATAAACTACGAACCACATTATAACACAATTTTGTGTTTGGGCTAACAACAATAGCGGTGACAAACATTTTATATTGTTAACGCTCACAAAAATATTTAGAAAAAACCCTACACCATGTTTCTACAACACAAATTTGAGCTTGCGCTAACAAAGATAATTGTAACAACAACGTTTATTGTTTGCGGTAACAAAATGTGGTAAAATAATCTCCGAACCATGTTTATAACACAATTTTGTGTTTGCACTAACAACAATAGTGGTAACGAGCACTTTATATTGTTAACGCTCACAAAAATATTCAAAAAAACCCTAAACTATGTTTCTAACACAAATTTGAGCTTGCTCTAACTAAGATATTTGTAACAATCAACGTTTATTTTTCGCGGTCACAAAAAGAGGTAAAATAAATTCTGAACCATGTTTATAACATATTTTTATGTTTGCACTAACAACAACAGTGGTAAAAAACTCTTTATATTGTTAACACTCACAAAAATAGTTAAAACAAACTCTAAAACATGTTTCTAACACAATTTTGAGTTTGCGCTAACAAAGATAATTGTAACAAACAACATTTACTGTTCGCAGTCAAAAAAAGAGATAGAATAAACTCCGAACCATGTTTATAACACAAGTTTGTGTTTGCGCTAACATAATTAGTGGTAAAAACCTCTTTATATTGTTAACCCGGACAAAAATATTTGAAAAAAAACCTAAACCATGTTTCTAACACAAGTTTGATTTTGCGCTGGCAAAGATGTTTATAACGAACAACTTTTATTGTTCGCGATCACAAAAAGAGGTCAAACTCACTACGAACCACGTTTATAACACAAGATTGTGTTTGCTCTAGCAAAAATAGTGGTAAATAACACTTTATATTGTTAATGCTTACAAAAATTGTTAAAAAAAATCCTAAACCATGTTTTTAACACAAGTTTGAGCTTGCGCTAACAAAGATATTTGTAACAAACAACGTCCATTGTTCCCACTCACAAAAAGATATAGAATAATCACGGAACCATGTTTATAAAATAATTTTGTGTTTGCGATAACAACAATATTGGTAAAAAACTCTTTATATTGTTAACGCTCACAAAAATAGTTAAAAAAAACCCTAAACCATGTTTGTAGTATAAATTTGAGTTTGCGATAACAAAGATATTTGAAACAAACAACTTTATTTCTACGCGGTCACAAAAAGAGGTAGAATAAACTCCGAACCATGTTTTTAAGACAAGTTTGAGCTTGCGCTAACAAAGATATTTGTAACAAACAACGTCCATTGTTCCCACTCACAAAAAGATATAGAATAAGCACCGAACCATGTTTATAATATAATTTTGTGTTTGCGATAACAACAATATTGGTAAAAAACTCTTTATATTGTTAACGCTCACAAAAATAGTTAAAAAAAACCCTAAACCATGTTTGTAGTACAAATTTGTGTTTGCGATAACAAAGATATTTGAAACAAACAACTTTATTTCTACGCGGTCACAAAAAGAGGTAGAATAAACTCCGAACCATGTTTATAACACAAGTTTGTGTTTGCGCTAACAACAACTGTGGTAAAAAGCTCTTTGTATTGTTAATTCTCATAGAAATAGTTAAAAAAAACCCTAAACTATGTTTTTAAAACAAATTTGAGTTTGCGCTAACAAATATATTTGTAAGAAACAACGTTTATTGTTCGTGGTCACAAAAAGAGGTAAAATAAACTCTGAACCATGTTTATAATACAAGTTTGTGTTTGGTTAACAATAATAATAAAATATTTGTAACAAATAACGTTTACTGTTCGCGGTCACAAAAAGAGGTAAAACAAAATCCGAACCATGTTTGTAACACAAGTTTGTGAACCGTTAACAACAATAGTGCAATCAAACACTTTACATTGTTAACGCTCAAAAAAATAGTTTAAAAAAAATCCTAAACCATGTTTTCAACACAAATTTGAGTTTGCGCTGACAAAGATATTTGTAATTAACAAAGTTTTTTGTTCCGAGTCACAAAAAGAGGTAAAATAAACTCTGAATATATAAGTTAGTGTTTGCACTAACAACAGTAGTGGTAACAAACACTTTATATTGTTAACGCTCACAAAAATGGTTCAGAAAAACCCTAAACCATGTTCCAACACAAATTTGAGTATGCGCTTACAAAGATATATATATATATATATATATATATATATATATATATATATATATATATATATATATATATATATATATATATATATATATATATATATATATATATATATATATATAATAAACAATGTTTATTGTTTGCGATCACAAATAGAGGTAAAATACACTCTCAACCATGTTTATAACACAAGTTTGTGTTTGCGCTAACAAGAACAGTGGCAAAAAGCTTTTTATATTGTTAACCCTTAAGAAAATAGTTAAAAAAACCCTAAACCATGTTTCAAAAACATATATGAGTTTGCGCTAACGAAAATATTTGTAACAAACTACGTTTATTGTTCGCGGTCACAAAAAGAGGTAAATTAACTCCGAACCATGTTCATAACAGAAGATTGTGTTTGCGCTAACAACATTAGTGGTAAAAAACTCTTTATATTGTTAACGCTCACAAAATTAGTTAAAAAAAACTCCAAACCATGTTTCTAACACAAATTTGAGTTTGTGCTAACAAATTTATTTGTAATAGACAACATTTATTGCTTGCGGTCACAAAAAGAGGTAAAATATCCTCCGAACCATGTTTATAAGACAATTTTGTGTTTGCGCTAACAACAAAAGTGGTAACAAACACTTTATATTGTTAATGCTCACAAAAATAGTTAAAAACTGTTTCTAACACAAATTTGGGTTTGCGCTAACAAATATATTTGTAACAAAGAAAGTTTATTGTTCGGGGTCACAAAAAGAGGAAAATTACACTAGAACCATGTTTATAACACAATTTTTTTTTTGCGCTAACAACAATACTGGTAATAAACACTTTATTTTGTTAACGTTAACAAATATAGTTAAAAAAAAAACCCTAAACCATGTTTGTAGTACAAATTTGAGTTTGAGGTAACAAAGATATTTGTATCAATCAACGTTTATTGTTCACGGTCACAAAAAGAGGCAGAATAAACTCCAAACCATGTTTATAACACAATTTTGTGTTTGCGCTAACAACAACAGCGGTAAAATACTTTTTATATTGTTAACGCTCACAAAAATAGTTAAAAAAAAACTTAAACCATGTTTCTAGCATAAATTTGAGTTTGCGCTAACAAAGATATTTGTAACAAACAACGTTTATTGATCAGGGTCACAAAAAGAGATAAAATACACACGAACCATGTTTATAACAAAAACTTGTGTTTGCGCTAACAAAACTATTAGTAATAAACACTTTATTTTGTTAACGCTAGCAAAAATAGTTAAAAAAAACCCTAAACCATGTTTGCAGTACAAATTTGAGTTTGAGCTAACAAAGATATCTGTATCAAACAACGTTTATTGTTCGCGATCATAGAAAGAGGTAAAATAAACCTCGAACCATGTTTAAAACACAAGTTTGTATTTGCGCGAACAACAATAGTGGTAAAAGATACTTTATATTGTTAATGCTGAAAAAAATAGTTAAAAAAAATCATAAACCATGTTTCTCACACAAATTTGAGTTTGCGCTAACAAAGATATTTCTATCAAACAACGTTTATTGTTCGTGGTCACAAAAAGAGGTAAAATAAACTCCGAACCATATTTATTACACAAGTTTGTATTTGCGTTAAGAACAATAATGGTAACAAACACTTTATATTGGTAATTCTCAAAGAAATTGTTAAAAAAAACCCTAAACTATGTTTTTAACACAAATTTGAGTTTGCCCTTCCAGATATATTTGTAAAAAACACCGATTATTGTTCGCGGTCACAAAAAGAGGTAAAATAAACTCTGAACCATGTTTATAATACAATTTCGTGTTTGGCTAACAATTATAGTAGTAACAAACAATTTTATTGTTAACACTCACAAAAATAGTTTTAAAAAACCCTAAACCATGTTCCAACACAAATTTGATTTTGCGCTAACAAGGGTATTTATAACAAACAATGTTTATTGTTCGCGGTCACAAAAAGATGTAAAATAAACTCCGAACCATGTTTATAACTTAAGTTTGTGTCGTGCATGTGTCAAATAACATGAAGGTGAATGCAATATCATCAGTTGTGCTCAACTTAAACTCAAATGATAGCGAGATATCGTAAATGAAATAAAACAAAAAAGTACAAATTGATAAATACCGCATGACCACTAGGCCCCACGGTCTATTTATATTCCTTACAGGAGTTATCTTATCAAGGATAATCTGAATTTATACTTAAATAGAATAAATCAAAGCATAAACAACCGAGAAAGATAAATAAAAACCGAAAATGACAATATGCCCGACACTTATGAGGTTTGAGATAACCAAACTCAAAAGATGCGCAAAAGCCAAATAGAAATAAATACACAATCACAATAAATAAAAACAACGTAACAATAATCCCAACATGCAACTTCCACACTAATTAGAGTTCAGCCACAATCGGGAAAAGAAGTTTGTGTTGTGAGATCGCGGTCGAAATCCACTCAAAAAGATGAGAAAAGTGAAGGGAAACCGTGTAGGTCTTGGCCGAAGCCGTATAGATTAATTTGTAAGGCTTTACAAGATATTGATAATGTAATAGAAAACTAGACGCTTCACGCAAAGGCAAAAAATCGCCTCTAAGCTGTCCGGACAATTTTACAAATAAAAAGATGGCTGCAGAGAATCCTCAAAACTGAAAATAAATCAAATGAATAATTCCTGCACTTGAAAATTGTGTGCAGGAAATGATGCGAAATGAACTAAGTAACCAAAACTACGCCTAGCGAAAACAAGCCAATCAGAGTACAGCGTGCTATGTAAATATTTGCGTCTAGTTTGGATTCAGCCAATAGAAAGCCGAAATCCTATGCCCTACGTTACAGAATCTATAACCTACGGATTAAAACCCTTCCTATCTACATGTGAATGCGTGAACCTCCAAATGGTTCACGACTTTAAAATGTCCAATCGCGTCACTTCGTCAGAACTGACAGTCGCTTTGTCTGTCACACGTGTCAACGGTTCAGATGAGATATTACGAAAATCGTGTACTTCGCGACGACGGTCGAGATGCTCCCTCGCGTGAAATGATTCCAAATTGTCGTCGGCCGAGATTTCGGGAAATGAACGTAGGTACGGTAGGACCGAAGGTACGATCCAATTTGTAGTCACGGAAGTTCCGAAAAAGGTAAGTCGTTCGGTTTACGTGAAATCACCAAAGTAGCGGTCGGCGGAAATCGCGGGCAATAGATGTGGTACGGAATGATTATTTGCACCGACGTGAATTCGAATATGAGTCGTCGGCGGAAAATCCGGGAAATAAAAGCAGGTACGGCAGGACCGCAAGTACGGTCCAATTTGTGGCCGCGGGAATTCCGGTCAACGTGAGTCGTACGGTCGACGAGAAATAATCAAATCCACTGTCGACGGATATCGCGGAAAATATATGTCGTACGGTAGGACCGCGGGTACGGTCCAAATCATCATCCCGGAAATTAAGGAAAATGTAGGTTGTACTGTACACGTCGTACAGTCTTGCGAAACCCAAATAACACCCAAATACAAATTAGTGTAGCGGCTGACCGTCCTAACACCTAAATATAAACAACTAAAGTGGCCGACGAGATGCGGCATGACAGCATGTCACGACAAATTGTTATAAACTAGGATCGATCTGACGCTCACAAATATACTCACAAGTTACAGCGGAAGCAAACAATCACAGTCTAAAAAAATTAAACAGAAGTTTATCAAAACACAAGTATATTTTACTGAGATTTTTCTCACTTACAATATATTTCCCCAGTCACTCACTCACTCAGGTTGCTAACTCTGATCCCTGCCACTGATAATGTAAGGTTGCCACAAGTCGTTCCTTAAATACCTTCAAAGGTACCGACAACTCCCTGCCACGAAAGCCCACTAAGAAACCAAATATAAGGCGTCGCAATCCTGATGCATACGTGCGCCGTACAAAACACATTGGCACGCGGAAGATTTCACGCCACGCCTAACATTTCACGAAGAACTGGAACTTCACGGCATGCAACAAACTATTACTTAGCACAAAGTAGTAGCATTAAAATGGTACACTACATTGTCGATCGTATTTAGCGTGTATGTTTTTTTTCTCTTAAAACATCTTTTCTCCGTACATACATGTCGGATTGTGGATTTGACGGTTGCGATTGAAAGGTTGTAATCTCAGCTTACGAATGGCTGCCTTCAATTGAAAATTGGACAAATGTGTACGGAGATAAGATGTTGTTCAATGGCGAAAAAAACATACATGCTAAATACGATCGACGGTGTACCGTACACGATGAAACGACACCAATGAAACTATGCTGCTGCAATTAAAACTGGAACGTATTCAATCAAACGTAAACTGAAACGTAACTTCAAAACCAAACCAAGAGAACCGTAACTCTGATACAACGCGAACAAAATAAATATTATTATATCGACAAAACCCGCCGATTCTCCCAATATTCTAACACAAGTCACAAAGGCGACAAAAAATAATTTGATCATCTACGAACAAACTTGTAGATGCGACAAATTTCCAACTAGTACCAACAAACAGGTGTACGGCAGAATAACGTCGCTAGAAAAGTATATAAAAGTCAACGGTTTTTGTCGTTTTCCTCAAATAAAAGCACGAGTATTTACTGGTCAAAGGCAGGACACGTCATCAATTGCTAAAAACGCAAGGGCAATTATCCTTTCTTGACTTAGGCTGGGGCCCCATGTGGCTAAGTTCGGGTTTTTTTCTGTCTATTTCCTTTATAACTTAGCGTCGTACTGCCTAAGTTGCGACCGTACGAAGAAATCGCAAATTTATAAAGTACAATTTGCGTCATTCTCTAACTTAGGGTGTACGAAAATTTGTCGTCTTGCGTTTTTTTGACCC
>JBBHKE010003303.1:75001-90715 GCA_037447655.1 Zygnema cylindricum | reverse complement strand
ATTATCACAAAAAAAATTATGCACACCACTCTTAAGGTAACTAAGCTCACCAAGCAAAGACTTGACCCACATCAATTCTTTTATAGCAGAGCAAGAGGCCATATACTCAGCCTCCATGGTGGACTGAGCAATAACCTTTTGCCGTTTGCTACTCCAACAGCAACCCCAATCACCCACATATAATACATATCCTGAAGTACATCTCCTCATCGGAGCATCACCATAACTGGCATCACTCCAAGTAGTGATGTCAGTATTCTCCCCACCCAAATGCAACCATAGATCCCTATTTCTTATGAAATATCTAAGGACTCTCTTAGTTGCCTCCTAATCCTTGTTAGTGGGAGCATTTAGACTTTTACTCAGCACTCCTACTGCTGCAGCTAAATCCGATCGGGTACAATTCATAAAATAGATTAAGCTTCTCACTACTTGCCTGTAAGGAATAGTCACCAGCTTTAGTGCATTCACCCTGTTACTTCCCCTACGAAGCTCCAAAGTGCTCTCCCTCACAAGAATTATCCCCATTGTAATGGTCCAAGTCCATGAGGAGCCATCCATTTCGTGCATACGGTTATTGATGCTTTCGTCCCCATGTGGGAGTTTCATGATTAGTGTGTTAATCTTTCTCTCCTCAGATTCTATATATCCCGCACTAGCAAGCTCAACATATAACGCAGCAATATCATTGCAAAACTCTTCAATGCTTGCGCCTTTATAAACATAAGCCCCTATTTCCTGTTTAACTAAATGCCGCCTCTGTATAGTCTCACTCTTCTAAAATTTGTCCTAGTGTTTCCCAAATTTTTGAAGACTTCGTTAGATTTAAAAGAGTGATAGCTATGGACTTAGACACATTTCTAAGTATGAGATGTTTTACTATAGTGTTCTTATACTCCCAAATTTTACTTTCAATTTCTTCAATTTTAGTTATAACTCCTACAAGTGGGGCCGTATCCGAGAGCCTAGCTCCCCTCATCATAGGTGTTTCTTTCCCTTTCTCCCCTTTTCCCCCTTCTATGGCAATGATTTCCTTTCACCTTCAGTTGCATCTGAAATCCGGTTGGTTTTCTGGGAAGCCCCAAATGAATCTTCGTAGTGAGCTCCACCAAAGCCCGATGGCGGACACCTCACTTGTCCTGAAACAATTCCCCATAAGTGCTTTTCGAATAGCAATCTCTCCATCGTAAACTCCCAATAAGTGAAGTCTGTTCTATTAAACACAGGCATCCTAGGTGGTGGGCCCATAACCTGAAACTCTAATACCTCCATTGGTCCTCAGAGTAGGCAACTCTCAAGAAGCTTATCTAGTTAGTGTCGACTCTTAGTTGATACAATCCCAAATGATTGACCCTTTGAAAATCAGAACCCCAATACAACTTCACCCATGTGAAATAAGAATTTATGTAGGCTCAATTCCACCACAGAATGCAAAATTAGAATATGAGTTTTGGACACATTCACCCACTTTAACTCTCCCTTAGAAATGCACAGAATGCAAAGTTAGAATATGATTTTTGGACACATTCACCCACTTTGACTTTCCCTTACAAATGCAGTCACCGTGGCAGGCAAAAATTTTGAGCGACTAGACCCTGTGCAGCGTGGACTCCCCTGAGTCCGCAGCAAAAAGAATCATTGAAAATGGTCCACTGAGTGAGTGTTAATTAAATGACAAAGTTTGCCTATTTATACAGATGCTCTATGGGAGAGAGGCGACTACCTGGCAAAATTATTCTAAGTCCTAAAACCCCTCTCTAAGCTCCCTAGTATTAAATTACGGTCCAATCGTAAAATTGTATCGTACAAGAAAGTACAGGCACCGGTGTACTTTTTGTACGGTCAATGTACGACATTGCCATAATGTGACATTTGTCAAATTCAGAATTATCATCTTGCGTTTCGAAAATCCCTCAATCCTCCTGGATCTTGCCACGTGTCATTCAAAGTGGTGGTGCCCGAAAACGCCAAGTCGTCCACTCCGGAATCCCGGCTCGCACCACGGCCGTAAGATTTAGACCGACATTTGAAATTGTCGGTTTAAATAATTGCGCAATATTTGTTTTATATTTTAAAAAAATGCGCGATATTTGTTTCACATTTGAAACAAATGCGCAATATCTGTTTCGAGATAACCCGTAGTCCGCATAATACAAACTGCTTTTATGTCTTACTATGCCGTTAAAATAATTAGTCTAACTTATTTATGTTTGTAAATTTATGGTACCCTATATGTTCAAGCATAGGTCCTAGACTACAGGATAAAGCTACCGGCTACCTGTTTCTTGACGGACTGCAAGTACCAGGATCAAATCCTAGGTCCGTCAAGACAGTTTTGGTAAAACTAACAAAAACTACAGTCTGTGTCTCTCTCTAGGCAGCATGAGCAGCTAGGGCTCTAGCTGTCTCTCCAACCTTCAGTGACTGCGACAAGTGTGGGGGTTTGGAGAGTGGAGCAAGAGGCAGGCTGCTTTTGCTGACTTCCTCTTTATTAATTTTCCCTTTATTCAGACCTAGAAAATACATACATTTCAACACTCCCCTTATTTTCTTGTAAACTTTCCTTTCAACTCCTACAAAATACATTTTTTTTTTCTTCTTTCTTTCTTCGGATAAAACTTTAAGTAAACAACCTCATACTCAAATAGGTCTATTAGATGACCTGAAATAAAAAATGCATCTTGTTGTTCACACACTTTATTTAGCATCCCACTTTTCATAAATCCGAACAAAGATTTTATCCACCTCATCTCTTTTACATCCACACAAAATCCAATTTTCCTCTTGCAATTCAAAGAGTCAGCCCCATCTCCAATCTGCAACACACACCCAGATGCTAACCCTTTTACGGGCACACCTTCATAGATCGCATCACTCCCATTAGTGATGTCAAAACCATTACCCACCAAAATTATCCTTAAATCAAGAGTCCCCACAAAATTCCTCATAAAATCTACATCTTCCGTACTCATATTTTTATCTATGATAATTACCCCATTTTTGAACTTTCCTCACTCTCTCCCACTCAATTCTTTCCACTATCACTTTCTATTTTTATTCCCAAAATATATTTCTCCTCCCCTAAACTTTTAACCAAATATTCCTCTTCTCCCTTATCCTTTAGAGCCCTGTTTATATTTACTTCTCCCCTTTCCTCGGAATCCGTTGAAGTCTCCATTTCCGACCAGTATTCTGTTTCCAAAATATCTATGAAACTATCTTCAATAATTTGATCTCCCTCAAGTTTCTCCTCTCTCTTGTATTCCCTTATACCTCCAAAAGCCCACGGTTGCTTTCGTGGAATTTTGTGTGCTTTTCTTTCTTCCCCATATTACCATTGCGGAGAAGCTCCAAAAAATATTCATCCTCGTTCTCCTCTTCCCTTTGTTTCTCCTCTTAAACATTCCAATTTCTAATTTCTTCCGCACTAGGACACTCCTCCATATAGTGACCTGGCTCCCTACAAAAAAAGCAAACCCCATTTTTCAAAGCTCCCCTTTCTTTTCCTCTCCCTCTCTTTCCACCAAAATTTTGATAGGGTTTACCTTTGTCTTTCTTCCTCTCATCATGCTTTCGCTCGTCACCGCCGTTCCTCTCATCACGCTTCCGTCCGTCACCACCAACTGTTAGTGCATTCACCCTGTTACTTCCCCTACGAAGCTCCAAAGTGCTTTCGCTCACAAGAATTATCCCTATGGTAATGCTCCAAGTCAATGAGAAGCCATCCATTTTTTGCATATGGTTAATGATGTTTTCGTACTCATCTAGGAGTTTCATGATTAGTGTGTTAATCTTTCTCTCCTCAGATTATTCATATCCCGCACTAGCAAGCTCAACATGTAACGCAGCAATATCATTGCAAACCGCTATCATGCTATCGCCTTTATAAACATAAGCCCTTATTTCATGTTTTACTAACTGCTGCCTTTGTAATGTCTCACTGTTATAAATTTGTCTTAGTTTTTCCCAACTTTTTGAAGACTTCGTTAGATTTAAAAGATTGATAGCTATGGACTTGGACACATTTCTAAGTATGAGATGTTTTGCTATAGTGTTCTTATACTCCCAAATTCTACTGTCAGTTTCTTCAGTTTTAGTTATAACCCCTACAAGTGAAACCGTATCCGAGAGCCTAGCTCCCCTCATCATAGGTGTTTCTTTCCCTTTCTCCCCTTTTCCCCCTTCCATGGCAATGATTTTCCCTTCACCTTCTGTTGCATCTGAAATCCGGTTGGTTTTTTCTGGGAAGCCCCAGATGAATCTCTATAGTGAGCTCCACCAAAGCTCGATGGCGGACACCTCACTTGTCCCGAAACAATTCCAAATAAGTGTTTTTCGAATAGCAATCTCTCCATCGTAAACTCCAAATAAGTGAAGTCTATTCCATCAAACTTAAGCACCTTAGGTGGTGGGCCCATAACTTCAAACTTTGAGACCTCCGTTGTTCCTCAGAGTAGGTAGATCTCAAGAAGCTTATCTAGTTAGTGTCGATGCAATTCTGTGTCCTCCATTGGACTACAGAATACAGGAAGCCTCTAGATAGTATTTAACTAACCCACTTCAAGCCACAACCACTGCTGCCCAAAAAGTCACATTGACAATTTGACTGCACCCTTGTCCAGCTTGGACTCCCTTGAGTCCGTAGCAAAAAGAATCACTGAAAACGGCCAACCAACCGATAAGTTATGAGTCGGCAAAAATATCTGCTTAGTCAGCAACAGTCAAATAAGTCCAACCGGCTGTGGTTAATCCTGTACGAATATTTGGGGTGCTTACGGAGCACCTCTTCTCCTGTGGTCCACACTCAAATCGTAACCATTAGTTCAATTCCAATCGACGTCCTGTATTTGTTTTTCACGCTTGTTTTCCAAGATGTCCGGTTTTCTTTTTCGTCCGTCCGATGCGCCGGTTTGACTTCGTTCGATGTGTTACATGTGTCCAGGTATACTCCGCTTTTTCTGTGTTGTCTCTTATACTGACGCGTGTCTATGTGAGCGTATGACGCGTGTCTATGTGAGCGTACAATACACTCCAGAGTTACCAACCCACTGGCACACTATACAAGGTAAGTATTACAACTTCAAGGACCCAAAGATATTCTAAGTAGTAAACCTCCCCTCACAGCCTTATCTACCGAGGATAAAGCTTTGAAACCAACAATTTTGACGTCACACTCAATTATGACAGCGTCGATGTCATAAATTTTAAACTTTACGCCATTGTTTCTCGATTGTGATTTTTAGTCATTTCTCAATCTACTTGCCATCAAAATATGCCCAAAGATAGTCAAAAGAAATCGTTTCTGGATGCATTTCACTTGATACCACTATTGACGTTCTTTCATTGCAAGAATTGTGAGATAGACGCGGTAGTGGGAGAGGGAGAGAGAGAGAGGCGCTTTCACAGTTTTCTCTTTTGCAAAATGACGTTTGTTGGTCGAGACCCCTCCATGGCCCCTATACGGAAATTAGCGCACGGAAAACAGTATGCACAGGCTAGAAACGTGCACTGGTTGTTTTTTTGTACTCTGCGCACAAAAAATGTCAAAAACTTCCGACACGTGCGACATCATTTGCCTATTCGCTCACCTCATGTAAATTTTATATAAAATCACCTCTCAAGATGATTTAATGTAAAGTTTGAACATAAGCTGGAAGGACGCAAAAGTGGGTCGAAATGCGCTAGACGACAAATTGCATCGTGCTAGACGAAAAACTGCAGTACATATAAAGTTTCAAGGTAACGCAACTTGTACGGTGGTAGTTTCAATTTTTTGGTACGGCTGCGGATTTTCTCATTATTTTTTCTAAGTTATGCGGGAAAACAACAATAAAAAACTATAACTTTAACACATGCAAAATTACCCTAAGTTTGGAATGACAAAATTGTACTCTACAACTTTGCGACTACTTCGTACGGTTACAACTTTAGCAATACAACGCTAGGTTTTAAAGGAAACAGACAGAAAAAAAACACGTACTTAGCCACATGGGGCGGTGTTGTTTTTGAAAAGTTATTTTCGTGCGTACGCGATATTTCATGCGTACGCGACGTTTCGTGCATACTTGGCGCGATTTTAATGCGTAGATACTGACTAGGTTTACTGTGGAGGTTCGAATGGATTTGCCGATTGGGGGAGTAATGGTACGAATTGTTTTTGTGACGTACGGAATCAAATTGAGTGACGCGAACCAACGCACGTAATTTATGGAATGCGTTGGAGAAATGAACGGAGGATCGCGAAACGATTCGATGTAAAATTTACGTAATATTTGTGTATGTACGCCAGTCGTACGGTGCATAATGGGACAGACGACATTTATTAAATGGGACGCCGCCGGTACGGTTCGTCATATTTGACAGGTGTACTCTAATTTCGGCAGGCGACATTTACGACAAACTACGTGATTACGGTATGAAAAGATTTGGATGGTTTGACATCGTTTCATCAAGTGGACTTTGGGACCACGTGGCACGACATCGAGGGTGCGAATAATAGATACGGACGGCGGACAAAGGCCGCCATTATTTTTCAAGGAGTGGGGACGTCAAATCGCGTCAAATCACAAGATGTACATTTTAGACGTCCTGTATTCTTTGACGAAAATCAAAGAGTTTCGTTGAGTGACTCAGAATGACTCATCATACAATTCTGTACGATTGTGTGGTATTATAAATATTTGGAACAACATTGCTTTGTCCTATTTGTATTAATAAATTAGTGTTGACTTTTCAGTTTGTATTTAAGCGGATTATGTTACCTTCTGACGGCGGACGGCGTCCGCCGCTGTTTTGCAAAGGTTTTTATTGTGGGACGTATTATTAAACGGCTTAGGGTTTCGACAACTTAATTAGCGTGTGTGTGTAGTGTCGTACTTGTAGACAAGTGTACTCTTATGATTGTTTAACTCTTAGGTATACGCTTACTGTTAAATTACTCTTAGTGGTAGTTTATTACGCTTAAGTAGGTCTTAGTAACAGTTACATGTTTGATTGACAGCTTACAAGTGTATATATAGCCATGAGCTTTGTTAGAGACATCATCAATGCTGGTTAGAAAAGCAAGGACCAAAGATGTAGCAATTTAGGGTTGTCGATTAGGTCTTACATTTAAATGATACTTTGATTATTTGATGATACTTTTGTTTATGTGTGGTGCATTGTTTATTAATATTTATATATGCTATTTTATATTGTTTGTCATGCATTGTTAGTGTATTTGTCTTTTTGTTTAATGCATCTGTGTATGCATTTGTCCTAGGGTGGTCCTAGGTTTTCCACAGATTTGCAAACCTATGGGTGTTTGGTCTGTGTGAAATGGTCGCAACTTTGCAGACCTTTGGTAGTCTGATCTGTGTTTTTGGGAGACCTATGGTGTGTCTGATGGGGATTTTCTGGTAATGCATTTGGGAATGCATTCATTTATTTGGAGGGCATTCATTTCAAAGAATTGTTCATTGGACTAGATTTGCTTAGCTTTACGGTTGATAGTTTGGGTCACTTCTGCGGTCTATTATAGACCAAAGAACAACATTTTCAACTATATTTTATGTTCAAGGCCTTTCGCCAAGACAAAATTAGCCCTAATTTGGGTACATTTTCCCAATAGTGTATCCGATATGGCCTGTGTTCACATAGTCGACGATTGAACATGTGAAAACATGTTCGTGTGATTTTTCGCCGTCTTTGTTACTGAGAATCAAATCTGGGTGTGCTTATTAGTGTTAATGCACCCAGTTTTGTTTGAAGACGCCCTTTATTGAGACATTTTCTATACAATTGTACTAAATAAAGAGCGACTTTAGTACGTAATGACACATTTCACACACCACACTAGTCCAATTAGTGTTATTAACGATAATTAAACAGTACGTATATTAACGTAAAAAAATAATTAAATCTATTAATATACTTTAGATTCGAGGGTCAAAATTTGTTGGCGCCAATTAGCGTTATTAACGTTAGTTGTGATTCACGGTGTATACCACTACACCGTCGCTGTTTTTATAGACGTCGCCAATTGTAATAACTAGTAAGGGTACAACCCCATGTGGCTTAGTAGGGATTTTTTCTGTCATTTTCCTTGAAAACTTAGCGTTGTAATGCTAAAGTTGCAACCGTACAAAAAAATCGCAAATTTGTAGAGTACAATTTGCGTCACCCTCGAACTTAGGATGTACTAAAATTTGTTGTCTTGTATTTTTACAACCCACTATCACGTCATCTTCAAACTTATCATAAAACACGTCGACAATGTGTTTTTAGATAAAGTATAACCGTTTTCACAAATAGGAAAACATATTCTCACGTGTGAATTTTTTTCATAATTTTTTGACGACGGAAAAATGTAAAGGGTTGTTGTTTTTTGTCCACATGCACCTTGTACAACATTTTTTTGTAGGGGTCTCGATGGCGCAGTGTCATTTCACATAAAGGTGAAAAATCTGCAAAGTCATGACGATCGCACAAGAGAGGTTTACGCAAAGGCATATTGTTCAACCACGGTTGCAAGGTCGTACGCCTACGATGTCACGCAATGACATGGGATATGCCAAATCGTTTCAAAAAGTACGATGTCTCTTGCCACGATTCAAAAAGTTTCAAAAAATACGGTGCGACGAGACAGATTGTACACGTTGACGGCCGTCACGGGCATTGTCGACGTATACAATTGTCATAAGTTAAGTAACAATTTCGAGTAAACACATAGAGACATCTCAAACCGGGTCCGCCACATCCGCGCTAAAAAACAAAGTAAGCTGGCTAAATTACAAGTATATGGAGCCGTACCCCTAGTTTCGTAGCCTTCTTCAACCGTCACAAGTTGTACCCACGTCTACAGCCGTCACATTTCACAGTTACGATTTCATTTTTGCACATTGGAATGTACTGAGAATTTGCACTAAAATCCAAAGTGCCATTTCAAAAGTATCGGTTACATGCTGAAATACCCCCTATTGACTTTGGTAATACAGTTGGGGTTTGTCCCCATGTAATCGTTACTTTCATAAAGTATTTTGGACTATAGTGAAGATTCGTCGTACTACTTTGAAAAGCGTCCCAATGTGCGAAAAATGAAATCCGAACTTTGACATGTGACGGTTGTAGACGTAGGAACAACTTATGACGATTGCAGACGACTACAAAACTTTTGACGACTAGTGACGCCAACAAAAACAATGACAGTTGTAGAAGTCTAGATTTTTGTGAAATTGTAGATGTTTAGGGTTTTGCGTTGTGACGTCATGCTCACTTGTGACAACGTCAACGTCACGGATTCAAAAACTTTTCGCCATGGTTTTTGTAGAAATTAATGGTCTGTTTAAAGTATTTTCTAGATCTAAATAGAAATATAGAAAGAAGCCGAGGCAGTCTACCTCTAACTTCTCTCTCCAACTCTCAAACTTGTCGCAGTCACTGAGAAGTTGGCTTTCATTGCAAGAATTGTGAGATAGACGCGGTAGTGGGAGAGGGAGAGAGAGAGAGGCGCTTTCACAGTTTTCTCTTTTGCAAAATGACGTTTGTTGGTCGAGACCCCTCCATGGCCCCTATACGGAAATTAGCGCACGGAAAACAGTATGCACAGGCTAGAAACGTGCACTGGTTGTTTTTTTTGTACTCTGCGCACAAAAAATGTCAAAAACTTCCGACACGTGCGACATCATTTGCCTATTCGCTCACCTCATGTAAATTTTATATAAAATCACCTCTCAAGATGATTTAATGTAAAGTTTGAACATAAGCTGGAAGGACGCAAAAGTGGGTCGAAATGCGCTAGACGACAAATTGCATCGTGCTAGACGAAAAACTGCAGTACATATAAAGTTTCAAGGTAACGCAACTTGTACGGTGGTAGTTTCAATTTTTTGGTACGGCTGCGGATTTTCTCATTATTTTTTCTAAGTTATGCGGGGAAAACAACAATAAAAAACTATAACTTTAACACATGCAAAATTACCCTAAGTTTGGAATGACAAAATTGTACTCTACAACTTTGCGACTACTTCGTACGGTTACAACTTTAGCAATACAACGCTAGGTTTTAAAGGAAACAGACAGAAAAAAAACACGTACTTAGCCACATGGGGCGGTGTTGTTTTTGAAAAGTTATTTTCGTGCGTACGCGATATTTCATGCGTACGCGACGTTTCGTGCATACTTGGCGCGATTTTAATGCGTAGATACTGACTAGGTTTACTGTGGAGGTTCGAATGGATTTGCCGATTGGGGGAGTAATGGTACGAATTGTTTTTGTGACGTACGGAATCAAATTGAGTGACGCGAACCAACGCACGTAATTTATGGAATGCGTTGGAGAAATGAACGGAGGATCGCGAAACGATTCGATGTAAAATTTACGTAATATGTGAGTATGTACGCCGGCCGTACGAAACATAATGGGATAGGCGACATTTATTAAAAGGGACGCCGCCGGTACGGTTCGTCTTATTTGACAGGTGTATTCTAATTTCGGCAGACGACATTTATGACGAAGTACGTGATTGTGGTACGAAAAGATTTGGATGGTTTGACATTGTTTCGTGAAGTGGACTTTGGGACCACGTGGCACGAAATCAAGAGTGCCGAAAAATAGATGTAGACGGCGGACAAAGGCCGCCGATATTTTTAAACTAGTGGGGACGCGAAATCGCTTTCTTCACAAGATGTATAATTTAGACGTCTTGGATTGTTTGACAAAATTCGAGGAATTACGTTGAATGACTCAGCATACGATTTTGTGAGATTGTGTGTACTTGTAAATATTTGGAACAACATTGGTTTGTCTTATTTGTATTAATAAATTAGTATTGATTATGTCAGGTTTTATTTACTTGATCATTTAGGGTTTGGACACTTTAAATTGTGTGTGTTTATGTGTTGTACTTATAGACAAGTGTATGCTTACGATTGCTTGACTCACAGGTGTACGCTTACGATTAGCTTATTTTTAGTAGCAATTTATTATGGTTAAATAGGACTTAATGACAGTTACGTAATTTACGTTGGTTATTTTTACACTTAGTCATTCGTTGACAGCTCACAAGTGTATATATAGGAATGAGCTTTGTTAGGAATTAATCATCAATGCTGGTTAGAAAAGTAGGGACCAAAGATGTAGTAATTTAGGTTTGCCGATTAGGTCATGCATTTAAATGATACATTTATTATCTGATTATACTTTTGTTTATGTGTGATGCATTCTTTTATTATTATTTACATTTATTATTTAAATCCTTGTTTTGTTAAAATGTGTGTATTTTATAGGTCTGTATTTGTCTATGTTGAAATGAAGTAATTAATATTCACTATTTAATTTAGACTATAGAGTGAAGAGAGAGAGAGAGAGAGAGAGAGAGAGAGAGAGAGAGAGAGAGAGAGAGAGAGAGAGAGAGAGAGAGAGAGAGAGAGAGAGAGAGAGAGAGAGAGAGAGAGAGAGAGAGAGAGAGAGAGAGAGAGAGAGAGTCACCATGGCTGCCGCCATAATCAGAAAGAAGCAGGCATACAGATTTATAGATCACCAAAAGTTGCCCTAAATAGGATTTGAACATGGGTCTACAGATTGCTTGATAGACGTTGGCCTTAAAAATTAAGGCGTTAATGAAACGATACACGTTTGTGGTTCGGCAATTAATTAAAGTGTCACGCAAACGTCACTTTCACTTAAACAGACCAAAATTGACGAAACGACATCTAAAGTCAAACGGCGCTCGCAGACGCAAATCTAACTGTGTAAAATACATGATCGGACGGACGACGTTGCCCCCCGCCAAACTCGAATGAATCTTTGGCGGATATCGGACATAGCGGCGCGTTGTGCCACGTGGCGCCACATCATTGGATGCCGAAAAGGATGGGAGGAGGAACGATGGCTCCCATGTTGACAAGTGTCAACCTGAAGGCCATGTTGTACAATGGTCGTACAAGAACTACAATCGGCCACTGTACCTTCTTGTACTATACACTCTTTTGATTGGTCGAGGGTAGAGTAGTAGGTAGTTGTGAGTAGGAGTTAAGGAACTTAGCGTGTTTGAGGCGCCTCTCTCCAGGTGACCTTTTCTATTTATAGGCCATCTTTGGCCAGCCATAACTAATAACTCAGGGGAGCAAATTCAGTGATTCTTTTTGCTGCCGACTCAAGGGAGTCTAAGATAAACAAAATTTTAGTAGGTTAGTGTTTTTAATTGCCAGGGTGGCGGAATTTCTAAGGGAAAGTAAAATTAGGAAATGCTGTCCAAAACACATGTTCAAACTTTGCATTATGTGGTGAAATTGAGCACACAGAAAGACTTTTTTCACAGGGTTGAAGCTGTATACGAGTTTTGACTATCAAGGTGTGAGTCATTTGCGTTTGTATCAACTTGGATTGGGCATTATCTAGATAAGCTTCTTTAGGTCTGCGATTTCTGTGGGGAAATGGAACCCATAGAATTTCAGTTATGCATTATTTATACATTTGTCATAGGGTTTTTTGTGATTTTTATCTAACTTTAGTTGTTGTTTAATGCATCTGCTTATGCATCTTGCTCCGTCTGTGTACGGATGATTGCTTTGCCTGTGTGCGGATGAATGATTGCGGATGAATGATTGCATCTGTGTATGCATGTATGTTAAACGGAGGATGCATTTCAAATGAGTGTTCATTGGCTTAGCTTTGCCTAACATTTTGTTTGATAGTTTGGGTGGCTTCTGCGGTCTATTTTATACCAAATAACAATAGGTTATGGGCCCACACCCCGTCTATCATACGTTAGGTTGAGTCGAGATAGGTATATGTCAAACGCATTGTAGCGGGTTAATTTTGTTCTTGCTGGTTGTATTGCACTAATGGTGTCCGTGTACCCAAGAGCCTTACCATATTGTTAGTATGTGCCGAATTTACTCTTGCATCGCCTTAAGGTTTAACTTAGTGACAGTGGCGAAATGTCTACCCTCAATGAAAATGATTTATTTTGAGAAATGATATTTTTTTTGGAAAATACATGTTTGTTTTTGGTGAAGCATTTAGAAATGTGGAAATTTGATATTTGGGGGAGAGAGATCCGAAAGATGGAGTTGTGGCATTTTGTGATAGATCCAAATTTTCTGGATTTATGATTGTTGAAAAGGGACTTATGAGATTATTTTTGAGTTGTTGGATTTTTTTTTTTTGAAATGCAAAATATTTGGAGTTTTAGAAAAATGTGGGAAAAGAAAAAAAAAATGGGATAAAGGTTGTGGAGTTTATTTTTATTTCGTTTTATTTTAATACTTGTTTTTAGAAAATTTGGGAATTAAGTACGAAGTTTGTGAAATTTAGAAGATTTGAAAAGTTTTATTTTTGGAAATTTTTGTGGTAGTTAAAGGAATATGTGGGATCTTTGTCGGGATTTTGTTTGTTTATTTCGATAAATTTTTTGGGAAAATACTTTTTGTTTAATGTATTTTTAATGGGAAATTTTGGGATTAGATTATTAAATGAAAAAAAAAAAAAATTGAAATGTAGATTTGTTATAATGAGGTAGGAATTATTTGAGTTGGGATATATTATTAGTGTGATCCTTTAATTTTGATTTTTAGTTGATTTGTGATAGAATTGTGGGAAGTAGATTCGGATTTAGATAATGGTAAGAAAAGTTTGTTGAAATCGGAAAAAAAAAAAATGTTATAAATTATTTTTATAAAATGTGGAAAGCTTTATGGAGGCAGCGGAAGCAGTGGTGCAACAAGAGAGGTTTCATTTGTTAATGTACTTTGGAGAAGACATGACGGAGACATGTGTGGCAGCTAATGGCATATGTGACAGTTGATGACGTGGCTTCATGGATGCACGAAACTAAATTTTCGGGAGAGTGTTGTTTTTGAAAAGTTAGTTTCCCGGATCGGTTCAGCATTGGCCTTTTTACCAGATCCCACTAGGTTTTGCGTAGGTTGAATGGATTTCGCGGTTGGGGTGTAATGGCGAATTGTTTTATGGCGACCGAATCAAATGGAGTGCCTTGAACAAGCGCCGCGAATTTGCGGAATGCTGGAAAATGAGCGGTGGATGTGGCGATTCGATGTAAAATATGCGTAATATGTGATATGTCTGCCGTAAATTAAAACATAATGAGATAGGCGACATTTATTAAAAGGGACGCCGCCGGTACGGTTCGTTTTATTTGACAGGTGTATTCTAATTTCGGCAGACGACATTTATGACGAAGTACGTGATTGTGGTACGAAAAGATTTGGATGGTTTGACATTGTTTCGTGAAGTGGACTTTGGGACGACGTGGCACGAAATCAAGAGTGCCGAAAAATAGATATAGACGGCGGACAAAGGCCGCCGATATTTTTAAACTAGTGGGGATGCGAAATCGCTTTCTTCACAAGATGTATAATTTAGACGTCTTGGATTGTTTGACAAAATTCGAGGAATTACGTTGAATGACTCAGCATACGATTTTGTGAGATTGTGTGTACTTGTAAATATTTGGAACAACATTGGTTTGTCTTATTTGTATTAATAAAGGTTTTATTTACTTGATCATTCAGGGTTTGGACACTTTAATTGTGTGTGTTTATGTGTTGTACTTATAGACAAGTGTATGCTTACGATTGCTTGACTCTCAGGTGTACGCTTACGATTAGCTTATTTTTAGTAGCAATTTATTATGGTTAAATAGGACTTAATGACAGTTACGTAATTTACGTTGGTTATTTTTACACTTATTGATTCGTTGACAGCTCACAAGTGTATATATAGGAATGAGCTTTGTTAGGAATTAATCATCAATGCTGGTTAGAAAGGTAGGGACCAAAGATGTAGTAATTTAGGTTTGCCGATTAGGTCATGCATTTAAATGATACATTTATTATCTGATTATACTTTTGTTTATGTGTGATGCATTCTTTTATTATTATTTACATTTATTATTTAAATGTTTGTTTGTTATGCATTATTTATGCATTTGTCCTAGGGTTCTTGTGATTTTCATGTAACCTTAGTTGTTGTTTAATGCATTTGTGTATGCATCTTGCTCCGTTTGTGTACGGATGATTGTTCTGCTTGTGTGCGGATGAATGATTGCATTTGTGTATGCATGTATGTTAAATGGAGGATGCATTTCAAATGATTGTTCATTGGCCTAGCTTTGCTTAACATTTTGTTTGATAGTTTGGGTGGCTTCTGCGGTCTATTTTAAACCAAAGAATAATAGGCGGTACCTTAAACACACGTGTAAAAAGAGCCAATTATTTAAAAATAGCATTATTTATTAAAGAGGAATTAAATCAGCCACGAAAATTGTCTATTATTTCCAAAAATGAGTATATTTTCTCTATTTTTGTACTAAATATATCGCAATATTTATTGTTTGTCTAAATGCGATATATCGAGCACGCAGGCTCTTCGATATTTGCATATGTCGACATCGAATTTATTATGATATGAAATCACCCAATACACAACAGTACAACGTGTACCGCTACTAGTGTTCAATTTTTTTTTGCCACTTAAAACATCTTTTCTCCGGTCTATATTTTATAACAAACATTTTTTATCATCGAAAGTAAAGTAAAGTTCTATGTATCGCCTAATAATTAATAAAATTGTTATTACCTATATATATGTAAAATTACAACATAAGTATACTTTAGTATTATACCTTGGGTGATAATAAATTATATATATATGATGCCATGTTTTGTATTCTAATTTGTTACGTATTATGTACAAAAATAGAGAAAATATAC
>JBBHKE010003303.1:18430-74896 GCA_037447655.1 Zygnema cylindricum | reverse complement strand
TGAAGACTTAACGGCTAAGGCTACCATCTACCGGCTGCTTGCCGGCCAGTAGGTACAAGGATCAAATCCTGTAGCCGGCACCATATCTTTTTAGTAATAAAACCCCTAACTAATATATAATCCCGTAAACTTCTGGTTAGCCTAGGTAGCCATGGCTTTAGCTCCCTCTCCGATTTCTCAGTGACTGCGACAAGTTTGAGAGTTGGAGAGAGAAGTTAGAGGTAGACTGCCTCGGCTTCTTTCTATATTTCTATTTAGACCTAGAAAATACTTTAAATGGATCATTAATTTCTACAACGGGCACGGAGAAAAATAGCGAGTACTCTCCCTCGTCGAAAAAATTTCCCACTCGCGTGGCGCCGAGCGTGGGTTGTTTTTCATTCGCTGTTTGGGCGGTACGTTAACTAAACACACTCCCTCGAGGTGATTTAGGATGAAATTTTTTTATGGGTTGGATTGTCTTGCTCGAGGGTCGAAAAGGGGAAAACGTCAAAATCCGTTCACATGACAACAAACACGCCGTACATTCAAAGAATGAATTGGCATTCAGTGTACTTTGGTAAAAATGATTTTTTCGTAGGGCTTAATTTTTTGTCAAAGTTCCTTGAATTTTAGGGCAAAAAGCATAGTTATTCAAAACGTATTTTACGAACGTTTCGAGCGCGCGTACAATACGTAGAAACTGGAGACGTCGATTTGAAAAAAACGTTAATAAATTATTTCTGTACAAATCCGTACATTTTTAAAAAATTGAATTGAACATGTACCGCAGTTTGTACGCTTTCCGTTAAATGAGCGGTGAAAAACATTATCTAATTAAATTATTATCACACTATGCGTATATATCGAAACATCTACATCAACTGGTTAAAGACGACTGCACCGGTGTGTACTAGATGTTATACACATGCGCACGTTCAATTCCTTCGAAATGCATTTTTATTATAATAAAATTGCCTGTCCTTCAAAGACAAGCAGCCATGGCCTTCTTTCTCTACCTCTCCGAGAGCATGCAACTTCAAAAAAACAAATTTCAGGCCATATGCAGATTCCATTTTTCATCATTCAACATTGCACGACGTAACACATTGATAAAAAAAACAAAAACAATCACATTAGAGCAAAAAAAAAATACATATATGTCTTTTTACTGTTTTTACTCTAAATATTTTTCCCCTACATCTAATTCCATCATGTCTTCATCTGAATAGTCTTCCCTAACTTCCCCTTCCTCTTCCTCCCATTCTATCAGCTTTTCTTCAGAGTTGACATCCCTAGTCTTCTTTAAAGGTCTGAGATTAGTGAAGACCCATACTAGATCATTAGCCCCTTTAGCCGTTAACCTATTTCTTTTCATTGAGTGAATATGGTCATATGTCGACCAATTTTGCTCACAGGAGCTGGCAGCTGAGCATTGTGCAAGTATTTTTACTGCTACCTTCTGCAAAATAGGGGTGGCACACCCAAACTCTTGCCACCACTTCCATGCTGGCATCAACTTTGCACAAAATATTGTCAGTTCCCTACCAAAAACTCCCTCAAACTCTCTATATTTTGACAACTCTATGCGGGCAACTTGTTGCTCCTCCATATTTGGAAGCATCCTCTCCAACATTGTTTAAAAACCTTCCATAATAGTCACGTTGGCACGCTGCCCATATGCATGACTTCGATACTCCGGATTGAGCACAAAGCCAGCCGCATAAATTGGGCTATGCGCCATCTTCCACCTCGCCAACCATGATGCCTTGATCTCTTCCAAAATCTGCATGCCATCGTGAATATTATCTCCTCCTGCGCAAGCTAAATTATCCAGAAATCGTCCTATGGCGTAAAAACCGTGATAAACCTTCCCCATATTCGGGCCACCTCTATCGCATTCCCTCACCAACCGTACCACAGGTTCCGAAATTGACACGGCCTCTGTCACTCTAACCCAAAACTCCGTGCTTAGAATGTATTACCTAATTTTAGCCCCTTCCATCTTGTACATTGGCTTGCCCACCCATTTTTTGACTTTGTCATCGAACATCAACCGCTCCAAACTCTCTTTCACATCTAACATCCTCTGGAGCATAATAAAATTTGTAGCAAACCTAGTCTCTCCAGGTTTCAGAAGCCGAAGTTTTGAGATTTTATTAAACATGGCTACACTCATGCTATGATTAGTGATGAATCTCAAAATTTATTTTGCCTCTCGGACAGATTTGGAGATAAAGGTCAACCTACTCCAATCTTCCAACATCAAGTCCAGTACATGTGCAGCGCATGGTGTCCACGTGATAGAAGGGTGCTTTGCCACGAGCAACGAAGTTGCAGCCTTGTTCACTGGGGCAGAATCGGTAACAATCTGCACCACATTCTCCACCCATACCGCAAGTATTCCCTTTTTCAACACCGCACAAATGTAGTTGGCGTCCTTCGTTTGTCCACCAGTGTCCTCTACTGTCAAGAAAATGTCTCTTTTCGGGGTGACAACTAAAATATTTAGCAAAGGAATGGCATCTACTGCTGTCCACCCGTCTGATGTGATTGTAGCACTGGTGACTTCAATGGTTTTCACATAACTTGACAAATTCTTCATCACATTCGCCTTTGTCTCCAATAGGAGACGATTTCTCATTGCACTACGGATTGGTAACTTGTAATTCACACCTACATCACCAGTCTTCTTCACCGCAGCCTTGAAATACGGGTCATCTAAAAGTCTGAACGGCAATCCATTGGCATAAAAAGCCGTGGCCCAAGCTAAATCTACCTCCTTCTTGTTTTGCATGCTGAATGCACTTTGTATTTTTGTCTAAACAACTGTTGCTTTGGTCCTTGGAGTCAGTGGAAAACTGCACGTGAGTTCATCAAGGTCACTGAGTACACGTTTTTTAGAGAAATTAGACAATTTTTTGTTGTCACGTGTGATAAACTCCTCGTTCACCTTGGCTGGACACAATGTGCAAGCTCTAATCCCTCCACACTTGACATTTCTAGTGAGATGATTTCTGATCCTAGTTGCTTGGGCGATAAATTCGAAATTACAATAAATACAAACACATAATCTATTGGCTACTAGGATCCCACCGCCTGGAGGCTTCACGTGGTCCCGCTCCTCTCCTCGAACTCTGGGCATGGCCGCTTTTTTGGAGGTTCGTGACTTCTTCGTCAACGGCTTCAACGACAGTTTACTAACTACTGCCGTGGCGACGGTAATGGCGTATTCTATGATTTTCCGCGTTCAGCTGTTCAAGTAATAATGGCGGCTTCTTTTCGAAATTTGAAGAAGACGCCTGTACAAAATTTGAACTCACGACGCTCAAATAGTGTGACGTCGCAACATCTCTTTTTAGAAATATTTGTAGACGTCACATTATTTTCCCGTACAATCCATGTACTTTCTATTTGGTTTACTGGACAGAAAGTACTGATACGTGCATCGATTTTTTTTTGTAAACTACCGTACAGTTTCCGTTAAAAATCCAACAGTTACAGTATTTTGTTTATTAGTTTCCGTAATATGTCAGTTTCAATTTACAGTAGACGTTATTTTGCGTATTTTTCAAAAGTAACGTACAATACGTAGAAACTGGAAAAAATGGAAAAAATCCACGCATTGAACAACTAGGGCAAAAAGGCAGAGAAAAGTAGATACTTTAAAACATGGGGACGTACCCTTAGTACTTCTTACTGCCCGCGTCCTTTGAAAATCCGCGCCAGCGTGGTATATGCGTCTCAGAATTTACAGATTTCTTGGGCCTTTATATGACCCGCCCGTTTTGGTTACAAAAACGGTCTGCGCTTCTCAAAAGTTATAAATAGGCTACACCGCTACAGAGTCCGATGATTTTTTTTGCAGCGCGATGATGATGAATTCTACCGGTGAATTCTATCGGGCCGAATTTGGTACACGACCAGAATAAAGTACGTACTCTGTACTATACAGTGCGATATTGCGGTCCGATAGTATGTACTCTTCATAGTTGTTCAAATCGTATTTTACGCACGATTCAAACGTGCGAATAATACGCAGAAATCGGAAGGACGATTTGAAAAAATCGTTAATGAATGTGAATCCGTACTATTCCGTACATGTAAAAAAAGAATTTTACATGTACCGCAGTTTGTACATTTCCGTACAATTTTTGTCTCTTTTCGTAATAATCCGTATATTTTCGGTACATTTTCGTACATTTACCGTAATTTTTTTTTCAGTTTACCGAACCGGAAGTACTAATGCGTGCAGCGTATCTTTTCATCAAATTCCGTACATTTACCGTAAAAAACCGTACAGTTACCGTAAAATACCGCACAGTTCCAGCAAATTGCGTGTTCAGTTTATCGGACAAAAAGTACATCGCGTTTTTCTGCGATTTTTTCAAGTGTCACGAATAATACGTAAAACTAGTAAAAAAATGATAAAATCGCGCGATTTGAACAACTATGGTACTCTTTGTTCGTATGCGGGCGGGTATACCGCGTTACTCGTGTCACCTCTGTGACGCGTGTCATTATCTAGTAAAATATTTTGTGCGTCAGCTAGAAAAACGTCAGCAATATAAGTGGTCACATGCGATTCTGCTTGAAATACGTCATCAATATGATTGGCTATAATAGCCGACATGGTCATGACCAGTCCTGCTGAGGCCCATACGCCAAACCTTTTAAGCTTTTCTTTTGGCCGTTTCTGATCAACTGACGGTTGGGTCCATCTACTTAAGGACAATAACGGGCTTGTCATTACTCGTCAGTCGCACACTTTCAAAACTTTCTTTTCAACTTTTTGCATGTTGGGTCTTAGTAATGGTCGTCCTGCGATCGCTTTACAGCAAAATCTCGTACCCATGTCGTTAGTGACGTCACGTCGCCTCAAATAAAAGGCCGGTCCTGTTTGTCGGAAATTCACACGTGCGAGCGCTTCGCAAGGGTGAATGCGCACATTCCGTACAGTCACTCTCGACCGTGCAGAAAGCCGTTGCACTACTTTTTCCATTTTTTTCGCAAACCGTTTTTATCCCTTTTTATCGGAACCGGCAGAAAACGTTTTTATTGTTTGAACCTTTAGAGTTGGACACCCGATTTTCACTCTAGTTAATACATTCTCGCAATTTCCGTCGTTTTAACCTTTTGCACAAGTTCGAACTATTCTTACGTCTTCACAGATACGAGTTGTACCATAAGGTGAAACAGTAGACGAAAGTTTAAAGTAAAAAAAGTTGTTGAATTGTGTTATTTTTAAAGACGCACGTACTCATAGATAAGTAATTGTAAATAGTAGTTTTTCAACACTCGTATGTCCTGTCTTATTAACTTCATCAAAATTGAGAAACCACATTCATGGAGTGTAATTTATAGAATTTCCTTATTAGGCTCGTGGACGGGTCATTTACGAGTTTATCACTTTTGCATTAGGGATGAATCCCTTATTGCACTCAATAGCTACAACGTAGATGTATGGTTACGAGTCGTACGAGAGATAGTACACTTTGTGTAAGTCATACACAGTGACCAACTGGCATGAGAGACGTGTTGTAGCAGCGTGCGCTAGATGTGCGCCTTATAAGCTTCTTCCAAAAACGCGCTTGGGGCACGCGCATAATATGCGACGCGTTTTAAGTCGCTAAAGTGTGCAGAGCCACGGAGTACTTTTCCAGTACTTCGTCGCCAGCTATGTGTTGGGGTATTGAATTCTGAGAACACTCACCATTCTTAAACTTTGAAAACTGCGACAGCGTTTTAACTGGTGTTAAAACGCGGCTCAACTATAAACGTTTAAACAGTTCAAAAACTGCTCGTGGGTACCACGTGTACATGCAAAATGTCCAATTGTCCATCCCGTCGTAACAACCAAAAAATACCGCGTAATTCCGTACATTCTCACCGGTCAAAGCTAATGGCCCAAGTTCCAGGCTGGAAATCTCACGGATGTACGGTATGACCGTACACCTGAGCGACGGTGTGAGCACGCGGTAAAGTACAAGATCATTAAATGCAGATCCCACCGACTCTGACAGTCTGGCACTATGAGACTATAATCCATGCGCAAGATTCGATACTGGATCTGATGACTACTGCCGAATTCTTATTTTTCCTCCTCTCAAAAACTTTTTACAGCGCTTTTCATTTTTTATTTTTTTTCTGGTCCTTCCCCATTCTGGAAACTGAAATTCTATATTTATTTTTTGTATCTGACCCTCGGGCAGATTGTTTGCAAATTGCAATGTTACACCCATTCACCGACATCTGTTTATTCATTTTTTTCTATCTCTGGGCATATCAAACGTTTCTACCCGCTCAAAAAAAAAAAACATTTCCCCTTTGAAAAAATATAGAAGGACGAGTGATGGACGGTGCGATTTTGTCATCGGAACCTGAAAAAAATAGATGCTCATTTGACAGCTGTCATTGGACAAATGTCACGTGTTTAACGTTCGTCATCAATAATTTTCGGAGTGGACCATGGTCTTGTAAGCCTCTCAGTCGCGACAAAATATCACCGACCCGATTTTGTATCGGCTCATATCTTTTTACTGACTTACGACCTGATGTTTGTAAACCCTAAATAAAGAAAGCTTTTTTTTTTTTGGGGGCCTATTTTTATCGGAACATATTTCATTGTGTTTAAGGAGTCGTAGTGTCGTACAAATAGATTTCTAGGAAAGTGCGACAAAAAACGCTTAACTTTTAGCGTTATATCAGCGGAAGACATTCAAATATGGTCTCACGGAATTTAGCTCCGCTCCAAAAGGCCCAAAAGCGGTTATTTTAAGGTCATTTTTTTATGATGACCATTTTTTACGAACATGGGATTAAGGCTTTTAAAATCATGGCCATTCAGAGTTTGCCACGTGTTAAATAAAAACATAAATAATAAAATTTAGGAATTTGTGTCTTATATTGTTTTTTGCGGCTGTTTTACGCGTCTTAAAATATTTTCGGGGGATAAAATCCAGAATTGGACGAATCATATTCCTTTTTCCGTCGACTAAAGACGTTTTCAAAATTGTCAAAAAGCTATTTTATATTATCCTGTTTATTTTCTTTTTTCGTAAATGAAACATGTAAGATTCTTATTGGCCAGCTCGATTATCCACGGCTACCAATCACCGAGCTTTCCAAGGTTTTTTTATTTTTTTTTGACGCCGACTGCTTGAAAATAACCATTTGGGAGGACATCTCCGTACATTACAGTACTGTACTGTTGATTGCAAGGTTCGGATTCTCTAACGGACATCCGTACGGGACAACCGACCTGAAATTTTTGTTTTGTTTTTTTTGTTTTTTTTTTTTTTCTCACACAGTCGTCATTGAATCAGACAGGGTACACTATCGAAGATTTAAATTTTAGCCTCGTTTTGAGAGGAAATCGTACATCTGGTACACATATAAGGCTAGATTTTCGTACGATTTACACAAAAACCGTACAATTATACCCTCATCGATAGGGCAAATTTCTTCAATTTAATGAGAAAATCACTTGTCATGTTACAAAGAAGAAACAAAAAATTTCACGGTAGTTTTTTTTTTTTTTTTTTTTTTTTTAATCCTGATGCTATAGGCTGCCCGTAAATCGAAAAACCACTTTCACGACTTTGTACGAAAAATCAGGAATTCTACAGTGAGCCGTACCTACTGTACGTCATGACGTCATCATTTTAAAGTTTACCGTTGGCCTTAACCACGTAATACCGTTTCTTCCAATCATTTGGACTTTTGTTCGTTTCCTCTTCCTTGGACGCATTCGGCAGAGTTTCAGAATTTTGTCGTTTAGGGAATGCGTATATTGCGGTCAGCGGAAATCCATTTTTTCAAAAAGTGCCCTCCTTCCTTTTGACGCTTCCCTCGTTTCCCGCTATTTTTCTTCCCCTCTCGTGTTCTAGAGATCTTTGCTGTATACACAAAGTAAAATCCTCTCTCTCTCTTTTTCTCTCTCTCTCTCTATCGCTCACTACCTCTTTCTCTCTCCTCCCCCTTTTTCTCCCCTTCTTCCGACAAAATTGTAACTCTCTCCCTCTTTCTCCCTTTCTCCCTTCCTCCCTCCCACTCGTTGTTTCCCTTCTCTCTCCCTCCCTCTCTCTTTCCCTTTTCTCTCTCTTTCCCCTCTCTCTCTTTCCATCCCTCCCTCCCTCCCTCCCTCAAATTTCTGTCCCTTGCTTTTCCCTATCCAATGCTACCCCCCAGTGGCCCCTCCGCCACGTGGCAGCGCGTCCTTTTTATTCTGCTGTCGGCCGGCTGGCAGTTCTCTGTTACAGTTCCGTCCGTTACGGCGAACTGCGATCTGACGCTTTCCACCGGAGACGTGGATGCGCTGGCAGATGCGCTGCCCGTTTTAGGAAACTTTTCGGTCGCGCTGCCCGGCTGGAGCGACACCAATACCTCGCAAGCGTGCTGCTGGCCGGCAGCAGAAGTCCAATTTGCAGAAATAGTTTGCGAAAATGTCGCAGGCGCCGTACGGATTGTTAATCTGACAATAAGTCGATTTCAGCAACTGGACGGAACGCTCCCGCCAAGTATCGGAAAGTTGTCGGCTTTGAAGTTGCTCGACCTCTCGAGCAATCATCTTTCAGGTCCTATTCCTGAGAGCTGGTCAGGATTGAAAGCGCTGACGTCACTGGACCTGTCCGGGATGAGACTGAACGGAGGTCTGGATTCAGTTGCAAACTTAAATAGTTTGGAACTTCTTAGACTCGGGGTAAACTCCTTTACAGGAGATATGGATAAACTGCCTTTGTCGAATTTGAAGTCGCTGAAGGAACTGTCACTTGTAGCTAATTTCTTTACCGGAGTATTTCCCTTGTGGTTAAGGAATCTGACTCTTCTGACTCATGTTGAACTTGGTTACAATATAATGTCTCCTTCCAATCTTCCATTAGAACCAAATTTTTGGCCTCCCGGTTTGTTGATTTTCTTTACCTAAGTTAAAAGTCATTGATATGGGGAGCAATATTCTTTCACAGTCAACTCTTCCGACAAATAAAGCTTCTTGGCCTGAAGGCTTATTAGAATTACATGCACAAGGGTCAAATCTCACGGGACCTATTCCGGAAATTCTAGCCAGTTTACCTTTTAAAATCCTTGATCTCAGTAAAAATAAACTTACTGGAAGCATTCCTGTTGAATTTGGGAACATGAATATAGATAGTGGGACACAGCTGTTGTTGTCATTAAATGCATTGACAGGAGAAATTCCGATCGGCGTTGCAGCTGGTCTTTTTTCGATATTTAACATTAACTCAAATAATTTCAATTTGGATATTACGAGTTTTCTGAAAGCTTTATGTACAGGCAAGAGTAGCACTGTATTGACCGAGTTGGACATCAGCAAAAATACTTTTACCGGAGAAATTCCTCTCGAGATTTCTAACTGCACAAGCTTAGTAAATCTTATTCTCAGTTTCAATCGCCTAACTGGAGAGATTCCTGTAGGGATTGGCGATATCCCTAATTTGACTATTTTGGATTTATCAAATAATCAATTTAGAGGAAATGTTCCATTAGAACCATCCAAACTCGGAAATCTTGACCAACTATTATTGTGGAACAATTACCTTACAGGATCCCTCCCTGTTTTTAATTGTTCGTCTCTCACAGTTCTCTATGCTTACAACAACTCATTCACAGGTCCACTTCCCTCTTTTCTCGCAAATTGCCTGAACCTATATGACGTCCAGCTTCAATTCAATAGTTTAAGCGGCAGTATTTCTGTTTTCTCTTATAATTCACAGTTGACGACCCTTAATCTTGCAAGCAACAATTTTACTGGAAGTATTCCTACGGACATCAACTGGCTTGCTCTTTTAAGCTTAAATCTTTCCTCCAATAATTTTACGGGAGAAATTCCAGTGGACTTAGATAAAAAGGCACCAATTTTAGGAGAGCTAATCTTAAGCTTCAATTCACTGTCTGGGGGCATCCCTTCTTCCCTATTTGCTTCCGAAAATTTGGTGTTTCTTGACATCAGTTACAACAACCTTAACAGTTCCCTCGATTCAAATTTTTTGCGAAGTTCTTCTCTGACGTCCGTTTACATTCAGGGAAATAATTTGTTTGGGTCACTACCGGTCACATGTTTTTCATTCTCACCAAATTTGCAAGACTTGGACTTGCGAAAAAATAAACTTTCTGGACCTCTCCCTTCTAATCTCACTGCCAGTTCCAGTTTAATAACCCTAAACCTTGCAGAAAATTCCTTTTCTGGTCCTCTCCCGAGCCTTGTCCCATTGAAGGCTCTTTCAAGTCTTAACATCTCTGGCAATGCAATAAATGGCTCTATTCCAGATCTTCCTAAAGGTTTGGGCACAATAGATATGAGCAAGAATTACCTCTCTGGTACTCTTCCCTCTTTTGGACCTTTCCTTTTCTTAACTCGCTTAGATGTTTCATCCAACCAGCTTTCTGGATCTATTGCCTCAAACTTCTCAAATGTTGCTAAACTCAAATATCTCGACTTTTCCCAAAATATTTTCAGTGGAAACATTCCTGCTATTTATTATAATCTCATGAATCTTACTTACTTCAATGTTTCCAACAATTTTCTTACGGGTCGAGTTCCTCCAAACCTCCAAAATGTCTTCGATTATAGTAACAATTCAGCACTCTGCGGTGGTCCTAATCTCCCTTCTTGTTCCCAAAATCCTTCTCCACCTGGAGATATTTCTTCCTCTCATGGCGATAGTTTCTCAACTGGAGCCATTATTGGAATCGCAGTAGGAGGAGGATTTCTCGCATTGGTAATTTTAGCGGCATTATTAGTGATTCTTACGGCAAGAGTACGGAATAGTTTATGGGATGATTTAGAGGATTCGATGGAATATTCTGCGTCTCTTCAAAGGTCCTTTTCTACTTCATGCGAAGGAAAATTTTATGTTTTCCAGAAACTTGACTTTGACCTGACCATTGATGACATCATTGTTGCGACGGACAATTTCAGTGAGAGATGTCTGTTGGGACGTGGAGGCTTCGGTTCCGTTTACAGGTACGCCAAAAGAAAAAAAAACAAAAAAAAAACCAGACACAAAAACGGACATGGAAACTCATAACACCAGTGACATGGAAAGTGATCTGGATTCCAATCAGCAGCTGGCAACTAATATGTATTCTGAAACGTAAACGGATACTGATATGCAAACTAATATGGATTCTGACAGGGAAAATCAAAACAGAAACTGGCGTGCAAACTGACATTTTCGTTCTGACAGAAAAGTAGAAACTGATGTGGAAACTGATACAGATTCCTACTCGGAAAGAGAAAGGCAATTCAAATTGACATCTGTCCCAACTCAGAATCAGACTTACCTTGAAACTTCTATCTATTCTGACGTTAAAACAGAAACGGTCGTTGCTGTCATTTATTCAAAATTTATAATTTATTTTATTTCATCTCAGTTATGTCGAATCAATCGATGCTGTCGAATCAATGCTGTATAATGATGGGAAACTGAATTAGAAACTGACATATTACTGTCATTCATCCGAAGTTTCATTTTTATTGAATCTCAATAATGATTAACGATGGGAAATAGAAACAGTAATGAAAATGTTAATGTCATTCTTGAATCTCCATAATGATCAATGATGGAAAACAGAAACAGAACTGACATATGATTGTTATTCATTCAAAACTTTGTTTCATTGAATCCCGATAATGATTTATGATAGAAATTCTGATTCTTCATCTGCTTTCTGGATCTTTTTTTTTTTTTTTTGTGTGTTTCAAATGTTTTTCTGCATTTCAGGGCGAGGCTACAAGGCGGTGAAGAATACGCCGTAAAAAGACTAACTCAAGAAAGTTCTCAAGGAGACGACGAGTTTCAAGCAGAAATTTCGTCTTTAGGAAATGTTCGACATAAAAATTTAGTCACTCTTGTTGCAAGTTATTATGATCCCACTTCTAAGGAGTGTCTTCTCATTTATAACTTCCTTTCAGGAGGAAATCTCGATTCTTTATTGAGAAAAGGAGTGGATTGGCCCACTCGACTAAATGTGGCTATTGGAGTCGCGAGAGGACTCAAATATTTACATCACGATTGTATTCCCTACATCATCCATAGAGATATGAAACCCGGAAACATTATAATGAATTCTGAAATGGAGGCTCATGTGTCCGATTTCGGTTTAGCGAAAATGGTCGATTTGAAGAAGACACATGTGTCCACAAAGTTATTGGGTACAATCGGGTATTTGGCTCCGGAATACGCCGGAAAAGGACAAGCTTCGACAAAAAGTGACGTGTTCGCATATGGGGTGGTTCTTTTGCAATTAATTAGTGGGAAGCTTCCTACTCAGTCACAAATGCGTCAAGGAATGTCAAAATGGGCTCAATCAAATCCTGTAAATGATGTGATTGAGCCCCATTTAGATGGAGGAGGAGTATATAGGAAAGAAGTTCTTTCAGTTTTGAGATTAGGTCTTGCTTGTACGGCTCGAAATCCTATGGATAGACCAACTATGGAGGAAGTTCTTCACACACTCGAGAATATCGAAGAGTTTGCGGCTGGAGTGAAGGAGGACGTTTAGATGCCGAGAAGGAGATAACGTTTGTGGGCTTTTTTGAGAGACTCAAATGGAAACACTTTTTTTTTTTTTGCCTTTTCTGAAAGAAAAAATTACTGGGTGTAAATGTAATATGAATAAGTGAAATGTCGTGAGACAACGACTAGGATAATTAAACAAGCATGAAAAGGACATTTCCGAGGAGTGAACAAGGCAAAAAACTTTTCGTCTTTTTGTTCTTACTTTTGTCATACGGAAACAGAGTTTCTCGTGGTAGACCTTAGTAGTTATGGCTATTTCCAGCATACGAAATGTTAGCTAAAAGTTTTAAATGGACAGATTAAGCTGAGGTATGTATTTAATCATTTGTAAATGTAGAAATGAACGAGAAGGACAAATTAGGAATAGAGGCAGTTAAACGACTATTAACAGTATTAGTTAATACTCAGTGTAACCCAATAGGCAATAGGCAATGTCCAGTAGATCAGTTCAAATGCACAGGAGAAGGAGAGAAGGAGAGGGAGAGGTAGGCACGACAGAAATTTTGTTTTTAGTTGAGATTTATAATCTGCTTTTAGAGACGTCCTCGGTAATGAAAGTGAGAGTAGAGCGGGGAGAGTGAGAGTGAGAGGGAGAGAGAGAGGAAGATAGAGAGAGTTAGAGAGAGGGGGGGAGATAGAGGGAGAGGGAGAGGGAGGGGGGGAGGGAGCGGGAGAGGGAGAGGGACAGAGAGAGGGAGAGATCGAATTTGCAGGTGTGAGATGAAATTTTGAAAGGATACAATTATCCTTGAAGCTCTGCAGCGGTTGGTTGCTTCATAAGTTAAAAAGTTGAAACACTTATCACTAAAAGCCAAACATATTACATAATTGCAAAAAACTGTGGAATGTTGACCATTAGGTCAATTATCTTTGACCATTTGGCGATGCGCACTACCTTTTCTCATTTGACGGTTTTATAAAAGATAGAAGTTTATCAATTCACATGATTTTGTATCATCCTGTTTTTATCAATGATTTCCTCCGAATATGATGTTTTACTTCTGTCGCATTTTTTAATAATAATAATGATCTAATCCAATGATTGCTTGGCTAGATTTGCTGCTTTGAAGTGATGTTTCCTTAAACAATTATCTCCAACATCAATGGTGACCAAAAGAGAAATTTTAGTTAAGCATTCATAATTATAACTCCGTAATTGCCAATCAGATGGTCATAATTAGTGTCCCCTTCTTTGGTGATGTGCTTACTGTTACTTGTATGTCTTAATACATTCAAAAAAATTGCATCACAATGCCTTTATATGTTTACACTATGGCAGGCCAGATTGATTGCCCATCGCCATTATAGTATTTTTTGAACCCAACATCGTAAATTTGTATTAGTAACACTGTGGTATTAAGGAAAAGACTTTATCAAGAAAGCACGATGGTAAAAACCATTTGAGTACACAAGAACAAAAAGGGAGGGCAAAAACGAAAGCGATAGATTAAACGCGGGTGGAAACAAGCTAAAAGGAAAAACAACGCCAAAGCAACAAGCAAGAAAACAAGGACAAACCAGAAAAAGACATTGAAAGGAAAAACAATCGCGAAAACAACAACAGCTTAGTGCACTCGAAACAAAAACTATCTAGCCAAACCTCAACATTGTTGAAGAATTACTGTCGGAAACCCTTGAAACCTCAGCAGGGGACACTGGGGGAGGTTTGAAGCTCGCCGGTGATCCATAACAACAATAGGATATGGAAGGAAGATAGAAGCTTGCACTCGTTGTAAATCCAGAAATAAACGCAAACAATAAAAAGAAGTAAGGATAGAAGTGGACGGCTCCCATGGCTCCACCTCTCAAATGAACACCGACCACAAATACGAAGGAACTCATCATAAGCAACTCCCGAACAAAATATGTGGACTGCCATCGGAACGAAGTCGTCCATACTGTTGTAGTGTGCATAATCACACTCCTTCACCATCAAGCAAAACGTATCAATCTATTGCAAAAGAAGATATTTGAAACCCCCCAATGGACAAAATACCAGCCATCATAAGCAATAGTTTTAATAGTAGCAATAGTTTTAATAGTGCAATGTGCCGAAGTTACCCATTGGAGCAAGGAAGCAAATGAACACCATCAAGATAAAAAACACAGTTGCACGAGCAAATGAGAGAGCCAAGTGAAGGTTGGTGAGAGGGCTCAGGTGGGGTGGTGGGTTTAGCAGGCATGAAACCCAAGAGAAAAGGAGGAGGAGAAAAGGAGGAGGAGGAAATGGAGTTAGTAGCCAAGCTCCAATGCCCTTTGAAGGGAGAGAACAATCAAGAGGAGAACTAAAAGGAAGCACCTCGAGAAGCTTGGATCAAATGGTGGCAACAACCTTATCAAAAGTACATTCTTGGACACGCTTAATTGGCTTCGTAATAAGGGTGGAGCACCCTGACATATCAGCTAAAGCAAGAGGAGGAATAGACTCGGTCTCCTATAAAACAAATTGTTGAACAGAGAGGATATTGTCTAACACACGCGGGATGATGGTAGTAATAATAGGAGTATCTCCAACCAGAAAACAATACACCAACATAGAGGCAATGTATCACTAATTCCTCAAGTTGGCCACATGCGCCACAAGTGTCATCGATACTAAACTCAAGCCTAGGGCAAAGTTGAGAAAAGAAGCGTGAAATGCAAGGAATCGGCCTTGACTCGTGTTCAAAATCACCACGACCCAAAGTGTGGAGGATGTCCATGAAAAGATCATCGAAATCAAAAAGAGATGAGACAAAAAATAGGGGTGGGGGGGGACGAGCGGGTGCGATAAATGTGGCAGTAGGTAAAGTACCTCGTCAAAACACCAAAAGCCGCCTGAGGGTCGTGAAGGTCGTGGAGGTCGTCTATCTAGGATGCATCGGCCTTCAAAGCAAACTCAAGAAATTGGTTCATCAAAGTAATTGAACCAAACGGGCAAGTGAACACGAGAAAGCCCTCATATGGAGTTCTTAAGTAGGCTATATTGGCCGGTCACAAGGCTATCATCATCTATGAAGTGTTCATCAACCCGCAAGGCTTCACTGGGTCGAGAGGGCATCGTCGATCATATGGTCATTGTTAACCCCACCACCTTCATTTTTTATGAGGCTATTGTCGGTTGTGAGGGCATTAGTTTGGTCGGTAGGTCGTCGTTAATTGGAGGGTCGTCATCAATCGCGCGACCTTCTTTAGTCATCCGTCCATCATCGATTGCAAAGCATTATCGTTCTTAAGGTCTTCTTCGGTCATAGAGGCCATCGTCAGTCACTTCTCGCTTAGGCGTCCTCGACGTTCATTTCTACCGCTCGTTGTCGTGCATGCGGTAATAGGCCCCTAACCTTTATGGGCAAGACATGACTAGGAGTGAATTCCTCGAAGTGAGTTGTTATATAGTGTTAGTATGTATCATATTACCACACTAAGTGACTACCAACACCCTTACTCATATGCTATATTAGACAACACTACCTATTACCTCAACATTATTAAATAGTTAGACATCATTTTTGATGCGGAAGGTCGACAAGATTTCTATATGAACATTGTTGAGGACAATAAATTTTAGGGGAAACGACAAGAAAAGAAAACCATCGGCCAAAATCGGACGAAAATTAATTACTATGTAGACGCTAACAGACTGTTGTTCCTATGTCACCTCGAATGATGCCTAAACCCACAGGATATTTTTCTTTAGGTTCATCTAAAATTTGGCTGCTGGATTTGTAAAATTTTGTAGTCTTATTTTTAACCCCCTGATATTCCGTGGATACAATATGGGTTTTGTGCATGTTGTACCACAAAATATATAATATGCATTTTTAGCAAATTATGACTTTGGTGGACACTACGGTAAGGCCCCTAAGCCCCAAAAATTGTCTGCAAAAAAAATCTCATTTTCTTGTCCTTTTGCTCGTGTATTGAATAAAAAACAGTAAAATATTTTTCCATACGAGGTTTTTATGGAGAATAATGCACTCGCCGCGTACCGTTTTCTATCATGATTCGTTCGAAGAAAGGAAGCGGAGGGGAGCGTTTTCCACTGCAGCCTACTTGGAAACAATTCAGCATTTCGTTCAACTTCAGTTCACTTCGATTGTCCAATTAATCCAATTAACTGACCATCGCAATTTTGATAAATAAAATCTTCTCCTCTTTGAAATTCACTGAGCGGCCAACTATTTCAAATCAGCTTTAGCACGAGCTTAAACTTCGAAGCAAGCGTTAAATCCAATCCGCCGTCAAATGCATTTGTGGACGTACATGAAAAGATGAAAACCTACAATCTTTCAAATACGACAAAATGTATCAAATAATGAAACGTACGGTGAACAAACGGCGAGGATTTTTGGAAGGGTGGAAGACTTAAGGTATGTGCCCATGTAAGCATGATTTTAAATTGGTGCTTTGGATTTGTGAAGATTTTACGTACTACACCGCGAATCGTTATTAGCGTTGAGAAATTATTAGTGTAAAGAAAAAATTAGTGTCATTCATTCTAATTTAGTGCCAGGAGACGTGGCAGGTTATGGTCCACGTCCTTAAATAGTGTAGTTTATTCTATTTAAGGTATTAATGTCAAAATTTTGGGGTGCTGATATAGAGTTCATAACGCTAATAACGATTCGCGGTGTACTTTTCAGAGCTTCCCAATCTGCGAAAATGAAATCGTAACTTTGAAATGTGACGGTTGTAGACGCGGGTATGACTTGTGACGGTTGAAGACGACTACGAAACTCCCGACAATTGGTGACGTCTACAAAAACAGCGACAATTGTAGACGTCTAGTTATTTGAGACATATGTGACGTCATGCTCACTTGTGACAGCGTCGACGTCACTAATTCCCAAAAAATCGACCATGGCTTCCCTAATCTGTTTTTTCGTCTTTTCTCATTCGACCTGCCATAAAAATACCCTAATGTATTTGTCTATTTGAGCTTCACAAACCAATTTCCCATGGCGTTGGAGCATCGCCATATAAAAAAAAAAATAGGTCTAAGGGTACGTCCCTATGTAAGCGATACTTTGAAAAAGTATTTTGGACTGTAGTGAAGTGTTCCGTACTACTTTGAAAAGCGTCCCTATGTGCGAAAATGAAATTGGAACTTTGAAATGTGATGGTTGTAGACGTAGGTACAACTTTGTGACGATTGACGACGACTACAAAACTTCCGACAATTGGTGACGCCAACAAAAACAGCGACGGTTGTAGACGTCTAGATTTTTGTAATTTTGTGACATGGCAGATGTTTAGGGTTTTGTGACATTATGACGCCATGCTCACTTGTGACAACGTCGACGTCACAGAATTCAAGAGCTTTCTGCCATGACTATCCGATTTCGTTCTTTTCTCAATCGACTTGCCATAAAAACATACATAAAGGTAGTCAAAATAATTATTTTTTAAATATCTTTCATTTAATACCAGTAATGTCGTGCCTCATTCTAAAAAGTGAGAGAGAAAAGCGATAGTGTGAGAGGGAGAGGGGAGAAGCGACGGCGGCCCAAAATTTTGCAAATGACCCATGAATGAAAGTGGAGGTCTGGAGACCCCTGCAGATTTTTTCCGTACATGCACGTGACTGGCAGGGAGAAAAATAGCGAGTGCTCTCCCTCGTCCTAAAATTTTACCTCTCGTGTAGCGCTTGCGTGGACCGTTTTTCATTCTTGTTTGGGCGGTACTTTCCCTAAAATCAGGTCGCGAGGTGATTTTTGATGAAGTTTTTTGACAGGTTGTATTATCTTGCCCGAGGGTCGAAAAAAGGAAAACGCCAAAATTCGTTAACTTGACGACAAACATGAAGTACATTCAAAGTATCGACTTGACGTTTGCTGTACTTTTAAAGAATTTATTTTGTTGTACGGCTAAAGTTTTTCTCGAACGGAACTGCGTTTTGGGTCAAAACCATAGTTCAAAAGTAGGCGTTTTTTGGTAGGCCTTTTGTAGGCAGCCTTTCGCGTAAGTTGTGTTACGGGCTTTCCATGTGATCTTCTTAGATCACTACTTTCATCAGAGACCGTCCGATCGTCCGAATCTGACGATAGTCCTATCGTACGTTGTGTTATGGGCTTTTCATGTGATCTTCTTAGATCGTTACTTTCATCAATGACCGCCAGATCGTCCAAATCTGACAGTTTAAATAATAAGTCGCTCAAAACTCACAGAAAAATATTTTTTTGTCCGATTTATTTTTCAAATTTAGACATGACGTTTAATTCTCTATCGATCCATGTGCAACTCAACCTTGTTACTATTTTATTTCATTTTGCGGCCAATACAATATGGGTCTTAAGGCCATATTGTATGCTTTGCATACAATAGGCATATTGTATGGCCGTACGGTCACCTACTTTTGAAATAAACGACAAGATAAAGTCGATACTTTAATGCATGGGGACGTACCGTACCCTAAGTGTGAAGACCTGAAAAAATAAAAATTTCGGATACAATTTTTGATGAAAATAAACTGGGTGTTGACATGCCATCGTTTCCATGGTGGAGCATCGAGAAGAAAAATGAAACAAAACCATGGCGTTTTTTGCCATGGTTGGTCGTCGTTTCCTTTTCCTATGCTTCTTCCCTTTCCATGCACATAGTTTCGTGAAGCCGTTGGAAAAAACAATTGACTCTAACTGAGTCCATGCAAACCTGTTTGCCGAAACCGTAAAACGTAACTTTGTGTATTCGACCGCCGTTGCGCTAAGCGTCACTGTGGTCACCTCGAGGTACGTATACGGTCTATCATGCCAATGATACAAACGTTCAGTAAAGTACACCGTGAATCGCTATTACACCGCGCATCGTTATTAGTGTCAACGACACTAATTTGGGTTCTTAAAATTTTGGTTTTTTTCCTCAAATAGGATACATGATTTTAATTTTTCCTTGACGTTAATTAAGGACCCGTACAAAATAGCGTAAAGGACGAATTACAATAATATCTAAATAGTGTGGTGTACGGTCGATGTCATTCTGTACATAACTGTACCTTTTCAAGTGAAAATTTTACAAAAAATGAGTTAAATCAGACGCGCACGCATAGGATCGTGCGCTAAAAAACACGGGATTGTTCTGACACGTAAATTAGTCTTATATGTACGGATATATAAATTTCACGACGGCGTACGATTTTTAATATTTTGTACGGATACATATATTATCGTACAACGAATATTCCATTTTTGCTGTTCCCAAATTAGCATAAACGCCGAAATTAGAATACACCTTTTTAAAAAAAATAAAAAAATTCTTAATTAGCGTTAATGACGGTATATTTACTTCCACACTATTTAAACTTTGACACTAATAACGATGCGCGGTGTAGTGTTAATGTTATTTTTGCCACTTAAAACATCTTTTCCCCGTACACACATGTCCGATTGTGGATCGGACAGTTCCGATTGAGAGGTAAGATTCTCAGCTTCCTATTAGTGACCTCAAATTGACGAGTATGTACGGAGAAAAGATGTTTTAAGTGGCAAAAAAAACATCAACACTAATAGTGATACACGGTGTAGTTGACGTTTTCGGGACGCCCCAAGGACGGCCAAAGTGATTATAAAGAGAATCCTTTTTTTTTTAAACGACAATATTTGTCCGTTAGTGTAGTTTACGTTTCACTGCGGGACAAACCTTAAGTGGGACTTCTTCCGTTCTTCGTCTACGTTTCTAGTGAGACAAAACCGTACTGAGTCCGCAGGATCCCGAAAATTATTTTGTACCGCACAATGTTTTTTTTCACATTCCAGTGCGCTTTTTAGTGACGTCATCATATCCACAAGTGCGTCATGATTTGGAAATATCAAGACTCCAAAAGCCAACGATTTTATTCATCACCGATATAACGACCGTCTACGTTTCAAGTTTGGCAAAATCATACTAGATTTCGGAGGATCCTGAAAATTATATTGTACGGCACAGTGGTTTTGTGACGTCACAATAGCATAAAATGCCATGGTGTTGAAATATCAAGACTCCAAACGCCCATGGCGTTATTCATTAACGATTTAACGACCGATTTTTTAGCCGTACCACGTTTTTGCAGAATTTTCTCAAGGATTTTGTCGGCCAGTGTGTCGGCGGCAAGTGTTCCTACCTGCCAGTCTGTCAATCTCTTGTCGTTTTCGAAAATGAAAGCATTGACATTCTTGGGTAGGTCAATGTGGATGACAAAAGCATCCTTCGTCTATATCGATGTAGATTCTTTATCGCCAGCTTGCATATCCGTACATCTAAGATCCGTACATCGTTTACCGAATGGTGAAAATGCAAACTACAAGAGACACGTGGCATTATTCTTGTCAGAAACTAAGAACTTGTCATTATTGTAATTGTCGTGAAGTACCAAAAAGGTACTACAGCCATGTGAAACAACCCATGTGAGACCGACGGGTAGAAACGACAAGCTAACAAAAAACAGATTTTTATGGCATCGACGGTTGAGAACGACCTAAAGGTATTGCGTCTGGTAATGACACGTGGATTATGATTGCAAAGCTGGCTGCGGGACCGTAAGAATTTTTCTGCTTAAGCGGTCACCACTGTCTTTTCCAAACGATTATCCACAATTAATAAGGTGTACTATCAATAACAAATTGTACTTTCCAGGAGAAGCATGATTTTAGTCCCCGGTCCTAAACCTAAGAAACGATATGACACGTGTTATATTGTAACTGCCACTCTTAGTAGTTAGGTACCGTACAGTACAGTAGTTTGTTTCCAGCGTGCCATTTCGTACCTTAACTGCTCGTTAATTCGTACAGAAGTACATTAAAAAGTGTCACGCTAACTGCCCGTAATTTCACAAAAAAGTACAAAAAAAGTGTCAGAATATGGAGTGGCACTGACACGGGAAAGAGCACTCAGATTCGGTTCATAAGCAATGAAGACGTAGGGAAATATCACATGTTTAAACGTTGTCTTTCACATGTTTAAACGTCGACTTTCAAATGTTTAAACGGTGACTATGGTAACTATGTGAATATAAACTAGTGTAGTGTGGCTACACTATTGGAATGTGTAGATATATTAGTGTTAGGTGTGTTTTTAGTGTTGATGTTTTGTTAACTTTACGCCTTTAAACCCAAAAATATGACGAGTAACTATTTCTTTCCCCACACTAATAATTTCTTTACAACAATAACTATTTAGTATTTACGATGTAATTTATATTTATTCTAAAGATCGGGTGAACACTTACTAATTTATTAAATAGTCATAATTTATATTTCATTAATTAAGTAGAGTAAAATTAAACTCAATGACGAACTAAATTTGTTTCAAATTTACCTCCAATCAAGTGGTAATACTTTCCCTTCAATATATAAAACTAGCTTAAAATAAAGAAACAAAGTCAAAATAAATAAAGCAAAGGAAACACACCCACACGAACTCCTCGAGTTTCTTCACTCCTCTCTCCTTTCCCCTCTCCTCAATCCACTTGCCTCTCTCCTCTCTCCTCTCCCCTCTTCTCCCTCTCTGCTCTCTGCTGCTCTCTCCTCTGGTGCTCTCTCCTCTCTCCTCTCTCCTCTCCTCTCTCCTCTCTCCTCTCCCCTCTCTCCTCTCCTCTCCTCCCCTCTCTCCTCCCCTCTCTCCTCTCTCCTTTCTCCTCTCTCCTTTCTCCTCTCTTTCTTCTCTCCACTTTCTTCGCAGCTCTCTTCTTTCCTCCTCTTTCCCCTGAGACAGAAAAATTGCCATATTTCATTCTTTGTGTTTCCTTCCAATAGTTATCACTGGTCCATGTAACCACCTCATCACAAAAAAAAAAAAACACTTTTGAAACAAAAAACAAACAAAAACATAAAAAAAAATAACAAATGCAAAAGGCAAAACTGCCAAAAAGCAAAAGGAGAATAAGAAAAAAGAGACTTATGGAAAAAAATAATATCTGGTTGCAAAAAAATTAATCAGTTAAATATGTTTTTTTCACAAAAAATAGCTGTTTTAACTCCCAACCTGTAGCTTAGAAATAATAAAATGACCTACATTGTAAACCTTGAACCCTAAAACATTGAATTCTACAATTTCCTTTTGACCTACATACAATTCCCTTAGGCCTGATCCAATTTTCTTCTGTAAAAGCCTAAGGAATTTAGATCCTCCAAGTTTCTTCTCACCTAAAACAAAATATAGTCAAACTAAAAAAAATAGTTAAACTATATACCCATTTTTTAGAACTCTGATTTAAAAAACTACTCGGTGAGATTTCACTATGTCAGTACCGGAGGGTTTGAACTAACAAGTTAAAACCCCTTTAAACCCAGCAAAAAATAATCTGAAGGTGAAGAGAAAAACACCAGTTGCTCTCCTGCTTCAAAAAACCCTGAAACAAATGTCCCCGAAAAATAAAACCCTAAAAGGCCCTAAAAAGTCCCTAGTTCATACAACCAACAATACTGTCGTTATTCAAACTACATTTACAACCACATCAACACTTGAGAGCTCTCTGTTGTCTCTGTATGTCCCTCTCTCACTCTCTCCAGTCTCCCCTCTCCGCCCCCCCCTCTCTCTCTCCCTCTCTCTCTCTCTTCTCTCTCCCCCACCCCCTCTCCTTCTCCCCCTCGGTCTCTCCACCTCTCTCTCACTCATCTTTCACTCCCGCCGCAAACTCATCCAAATTCTCAAGTGTATGTAAAACTTCCTCCATAGTCGGTCGATCCAAAGGATTTCTTGCCGTACAAGCAATCCCTAGTTTTAAAACCGCCAACATTTCTTTCCTATATTCTCCTCTTGCTTCCAGATTGCTATCAATGACATCATCGACAGGCGTCGACTTTGCCCACTGTGACATTCCGTGACGCATTTGAGGTTGAGTAGGAAGTTTCCCGGAAACTAACTGCAAAAGGACCACCCCATATGCGAACACGTCACTCTTCGTCGAAGCTTGTCCTTTTCCTGCGTATTCTGGAGCTAAATATCCGATCGTACCTAATAATTTTGTCGATACATGAGTTTTCTTTAAATCGACGACCTTTGCCAAACCGAAATCCGACACGTGCGCTTCCATTTCTGAATCCATAAGAATGTTTCCGGGTTTCATATCTCTATGGATGATGTAGGGAACACAATCGTGATGCAAATATTTGAGTCCTCTTGCGACTCCAATAGCCACATTGAGACGAGTGGGCCATTCGACTCCTTTCTTGAGTAAAGAATCAAGATTTCCTCCGGGAAGGAAGTTATATACAAGAAGACATTCTTTGGACGTTGGATCATTGTAACTCGCGACTAAAGTTACCAAATTTCTGTGTCGAATATTACCTAAAGTTAACATTTCCGCTTGAAATTCCGCGTCTCCCTGAGAACTTCCTTGAGTTAATCGTTTTACCGCAAATACTTGATCATCTGAAAGTGCAGCCCTGAACCGGAAATAAAACAGAAAAAGGGAAAGAGAAAAAACAACTAACACCAGAATTAGCACAAAAATCTTCACTTCAAGGACAGTATCTCAGCCTTTTAATAAATAGCTTCAAAAGCATAAAATTTTTCCAACAAATAAACTTGAAAACATAAAAAAAAAATCAAGATATTAACAAAAATGGACATCAAAAACGTCTCATAATCTATTTCCATGGCATTTCTTTTAAGGGTATAAGGTATCGTATAGTTTGCATCTGTGAGCAGAATTTTACATTCTAAACAGCAAAATTGAAAACAAAAAGATAAGAAAAGTCAGTATCCTGAAAAGTGATAGCTTAACACCAACTTTTATAACAAGAAAGAAAAAGTAATCATCCTCACCTACAACTTTCCACTGCTCAAACTGAGAAACAAGACTTAACGAGAATTCCTCCAGTCCCTAAGGCCCACTCTCCTTCCTCTCCCCCTCCCCTCCCTCTATAACTCTTGTACCTTTCATCTCTCTGTTCACTCCCTTCGCTGCCATTCCTCTCTCCCCTTTCGCCCGTCTCTCCTCACTCCCCCCTCCTCTCGTTCCTCTCTCCCCCCTCCTCTCTCTCCTCCCTCTTTCCCACCATTTTCCTCTCCTTCCCCTCCTCCCTCTCCTTCCATTTCTTACCTGTAAACCGAACCAAAACCTCCACGTCCCAAAAGATGTTTGTCGTTAAAATTTTCCGTCGTCCGGACAATATCGTCAACCGTGAGATTGAAGTCAAGTTTTTGGAAAATAAGAAATCTTCCTTCTGCTGAGGTGGCAAAAGATCCCTCAGGTGGAGCGCTGTATTCCAAGGCGTCCTCAATATCTTCCGATTTTTTACTTTTACTTTTTGTCAAGAGAACAAAACAAAGTGCCCCAACAATTACTAATGCTAAGACTGCTCCTCCCACTGCAATCCCAACAATGGCTCCTGTCGAAAGCGTACTTCCACCTCCCCCGCCATTGGTAGAATCGGAGGATGTTGTCGGTGGAGGAGAGGCGATACACACAGAGAGAGAAGAAACTCCACAGAGCCCTGAATTGTTACTGTACGAAGAAATATTTTCGAGGTTTACAGGAAACTGCCCAGTCAGGAAATTGTTGGAAACATTGAAGTAGGTGAGATACGTCAAATTGTTGTAAATGTCGGGAATGGTTCCAGTAAAATTGTTTTGAGCAAAGTCGAGATAAGCCAGTTTAGCGACACTCGAAAAGTTAGAGGGAATGGATCCTGACAGCTGATTGGACGAGAGATCTACATAAGTCAAGAAGTTAAATTCCCCAAAAGAAGAGACGTTTCCAGAGAAAAGGTTCGAACTCAAATCTAGTATGGATAAAGCAGAAGGAAGATCGGTAATAAAACCGCTAATTAAATTATCAGAAAGGTTGAGTTGAGTTAAGGCTTTCATCGGAAGAAGACTCGGAAGAGAACCAGAAAAGGAATTACCTGAAAGGGTTAATTTAAATAACTTAGAACTGCCAATTGTTGAAGGCAGAGGTCCCGAAAAGTCGTTATCTCGCAAATCTAATTCTATCAAATTTTCGGGGTTAATAAATGTTGTGTTTGGAAGTGACCCAGATAACCCACTTTCACGAATTTTCACTGTGGTCAAAGTGGAACTATTTAGGAAACTTGAACTGAGAGTTGTGTTGAATTTGTTGTAACTGAGGTCTAGGAGCGTTATGTTTTGGAGACTAAATAGAGTAGAAGGGATTTCTCCAGAAAATGAGTTGGAGCTCAAAATCACCCGTGAAAGTTGAGGTGAATTCGTTCCCAAGGTTTGAGGAATTGCACCACTTAAAGAGTTATACGAGAGGTCTAGTGTGGTAAGCATGGGCCAAAAAATGTTAGAAGGAATCCTCCCACTGAAATTATTGTTAGCGAGATTGAGAGTCAACAGTTGTGAATGATTCCTAAAAACTGAGATGTTCCCACTAAATTGGTTGAATTGAAGTTCAACAAGAACCAGCGTGGGACATTTTGAGAGAGAGGAGGGCAATGGTCCTGAAAGGGAATTGTTGTTAACAGAAAGAGCTACCAAACTACCACATGGTAAATCAGGAATTTCCCCCGTGAAATTATTGTTAAATAGTGTCAATTCAGACAGTGCAGGACTAAGTTTGGAGAATTCCGAAGGAATGCTTCCCGAGAGTCGATTACTTCCTAGATTGAGATTCGTTAGGGAACTCAGTTGGGCAATTTCCCCTGGGATATTCCCTGTTAGGAAATTTCCGGTAAAGGTTACTTTACTTAGAAAAGTCGCATTAGCAATCTCCGGCGGAATTTCTCCAAAAAAGCTGTTGTTACTGATGTCTACCGAAGTTAATATAGGAGCACTTGGGCCTGTACACAACTCTGTGAGAAAGCTCGTGATATTTGAACGAAATTGATTTGAGGAGATTACGATTTCAAAAAAGAACCCTTTTGCAACTTCGATGGGTATTTCTCCTGTCAAATTATTGGCTGAGATGTCAATTGAGGTGCCATTCCATATCTCCGACTGCCCATTCACGAGCCAATATTTTTTTTGTGTCACATTAAAACTGCCAAATTCAGGAGGAAAGCTTCCATTCAAATAATTCGAGGAAAGATCGAGCTCGACCAAAGGTAACTTTGCCAGGATAGCTGGGATCGGACCAGTAAGATTTGATTTACTAGCCGATAAAGTTGTCAAAGGTGGCCAATCAGAAGCGTCCGTTGGGAGAGTTGACGCAGATAATAAATTATCGCTAATTTGTAAACTTTCCAATTTGGTTAGATACTTTATCCATCGAGGGAAGACACCAGTGAGTTTATTGCCGTAAATGAATAAAGTCACCAGTGACGTCAGATTTCCGAAGGGCAAGTTGTGAAACTCTCCAACGAAACTATTTGACGCAACATCGAGAAAATTCAAGGTTTTAAGCTTTGAAAGGACATTCAGAGTCCCATTTAACTTTAAATTTCCGTTTAAATTTAGTGTGGTAAGAGTAGTTAACCCTGACCAGCTTTCAGGAATAGGACCTTGGAACATATTTGATGATAAATCCAGAAAAATTAAAGACGACAGATTCCCGAAACTTGAAGGAAGAACTCCGGCGAAACTGGTTAATGAAAAATAGAGAAACTTCAAAGTTTTAAGAGTTGAAAGGACATCTAAAGTCCCATTTAACCCTAGATTTCCGTTCAAATTTAGTGTGGTAAGAGAAGTTAACCCTGACCAGCTTTCAGGAATAGGACCTTGGAACATATTGTAAGATAAATCCAAAAGGTTCAAAGCTGAAAGATTCCCAAAACTCGGAGGAAAAACTCCGTCCAAACCACCCATGATTGTCAAATTAACAATCCGTACAGACCCAGAAATATTCTTGCATACAATGCCATCCCAGCAACAAGAGTTTGAAACTTTGGAGAGATTCCATCCGGGAAGGATCGAATAATCGCCTAAAAGGGGTAAAGCTTGAGAAAGGGCTTCAGCATCTCCACTATAAACTGTGACATTGCATTGGGCCCAGACAGGGGAAACGGACAAAGAAAAAAGAATCCCAGAAGCCAATAGGAAGAGGGGAATCTGGTGCTGCCACGTGGCACTGCCAGATGGAGCCATGGTGGTGGGACACGAAAAAAGGAGAGATAGTGGAGAAGCGCAGAATAGAAGGAGAGAAAAGGGTGTCTATTTCTTTTGCAAAAAGATTGGTTAGGTTTTAGGTTGGTTAGGGGAGGAAAGCAGAAAAAGGAAGTCAGAGAAAAGGAAGGAGAAGGAGAGGGAGGGACAGGAGGGAGAGGAGGGAGAGGAGGGAGAGGAGGGAGAGGAAAGCGACGAGGAGAGCGGGGAGAGGCGGAGAGGCGGAGAGGCGGGAGAGACTGAGTTGGAGGAAGTGGCTTCTGAGTTTGAGTGATAAGCATTGACGTGCGAAATAAATATAGAGCCACGTGTCAAGTGGGAAAGACTATGAAAATTAATATGCTCACATCCGCAAAAAGTCAGAACGCTTTGTCGTATTTGTCTGAACAATTTTGTTTTAGAGACCGTACAGAATTCGGCAGGACCTTTACTTATAAATCTTTTAGTGAACCTTTTTTGTACTTTTTATGTGTCTTTTTTTGATGTTATAATAAATGTGCTGCCGTCAAAATGGGGAAGTCCGGCATTCGCTGGGCAGTGCTGTAAACGACTAAATGTACCTTCATATCTTCCAAAACGACTAAACGTCAATATCCTTTTTGGACGTATCTTATTTTTAAATTTAAATATGTTTGCAGACACCAAATTTTTTGCTTCGGACACCAAACCGGTCCGGCTCGGTCCAAACGACAACTGCCCATTTACAGGAAAACGGCCACAAACTGGCTGCTAAACGTTTTCTATGTCGAAGACGTTAAATTTAAATGTCATCCGTTTTAGCACCTTAAAAAATATTTAAATAAGTGTTGTGTATCGGGAAAACCTTATCGCATAGAACCGATATCGAGAGCTATTGGTTGTCGAACGTTGAGGGCATCCGATATATCGCTCCGAAGCCAAGAATTTTTTTTATCGCCGAAAAGTGTTAAATAATATAGCATACCATGTCATATTACTTTATACTATCTTGTATTATATTTCACATATGTAGTTATGTACATACATTATATGGTATGCCACGTCATAGGGTCCATTAAGAGTACAATTGTACGTTCTTAACCGTATAGTTATCGCAGATTATTATCGCAAAAAATTATCAGTACCAATATTTATTGGTAGGTAAGCCCGATGCGCGGTTTTTGATCAATTCCGTTACCAATATATCGAGCCAATATATTGGTTATCGGTAGTACAAAAAAAGGTAACATAATACTTTAAAATAAACCCTAAAATAACCCATATAAATTCCGCAAATATCAAAACAGCGAAATTGGCCAATCACAGCTCGCCGCGTTAACGCAACCAAAAGATAAAAAAAAAATGACAAAGGGAAACAATTAGGGTAGAATTCCATTAGACGAAAAGTGGGGTTCGTTACTGGACGTCGTACGTTTTCGTACAGTGCCGTACAAAGCCGTACCTTAAAATTTTTTTTGTCACCCAAAACATCGTTACTGGAAAGTTGTTGGGAGGCTCCAATGATGTAGGCGTAATTCCTGGCCGTTGGATTTTATACTTTTTCAGATCCGCGAAGCATTCGCGCACATAGTCCAATGTCACGATACTCTCCTCGCGAGGAGAGTTGTACGATACTGGTCGTGGTAAGGTCGTGTACCATTGGTACACGTTAAAAAGCAAAAAAATATCCACTTTGAACAAGCGATCGCAGGCCTACACGTCGTACAGGCCATGTGCCTATGTCTTACAGGCCATGTATCGCCTGCCACGCAGGATGTAGGTGAGCTGGAAATATCCTCGCACGCTCCGTCTGACATCCACCGACATTCAAAGTATGCCGCGACCTTCGAAGTTTGCCGCGTTTTTTTGCCATTCCGTTTCGAAATTTTGATTTCCATTTTCAAAATCAAAATCTTGCCGCAAACTTTGCGTACGAATCATTAAACTACACCGCGCATCGTAATTAGAGTAATGAAAAAATTAGAGTAAAAAAAGATAAAAAAATAATTAGAGTAATTTACTCTAATTTATGTGATAGAGCTGTTTCAAAAAGGAATTTACTCTAATTTATGCGGTGTACTCTAATTTGGCAAGTTAATATCCTCTACTGTAAATAAGGTATTTGTACAGAATCTGACAAAACGTACAGTTTATCGTCACTATGACGTTCGCACTACGCGTTTTGTTAAAACGCAGTTACATGATAATGGCCTGTATTAAATCGTTATTTGTACTTTTCTACTTATAAAAGTACAATTTTGCACGGTCGGACGTCGTCCGTACTCCACACTATTTAAAACGAACATATATTAGAATTAAAAACGCTAATTAAACCTTACCTAAATTTGAATAATGAAAAAATTAAAATCGCTTACTCTATTTGATGTGATAGAGTCAAAATTTTGAGCGACCGAATTAGAGTAATTTACTCTAATTACGATTCGCGGTGTACCTTCGGTCGTACAGATATTTCTTTTTGACTTTCCGTTTTTAGAATTTTTTTAAGATTTTATGAATCTGGACTCTAACCTATGTGCGCCAATCATAATTGAGGAATGTTTGTTACTGGCCCGACAAAATGGAATAGTCTTCCAGTAAACGTTGCCAGTAGAATCTTCCGTACATTTACTGGAACCGCCAAATGGAATTCTACCCTTAGAGAATTCTTTTGTTAGCGCCTGTTTTTTCTCACGCTAAACTTTTTTTCTTGGACCAATACCCAAATTTGGACGAATAAATATAGATAGAATATTATACTATTTCTGACGCCCAAAATCGTTTCTCAAAATTTTAAAGGGCAATTTAAATGAATCCTGAATTTGGATTCTTCTCCTTAAATTTCACGAGCAGGAAAATAAGCGGCCGGCTAGATTTCCCGCGGATATCGCAATCATTGAGCGTCTGGGGGAAGTATTTTTGCCGGTTATAGCATTTTACCGTACAACAAGACTTTGGACCTTAAAGTGCCCCGATGAAGGGAGTCACCTCGCAAGCGGTCAACTGCACCGCACTGAAAATAAATGTACGTATTTTAATCAAGACCAAATCCGTACAATTCCGTACATAAGGTTAGGGATTTCCAACAAATAGGTCAAAATTTGACGGCAAAGTTTGGAATACGCGCTCGCCGGCAGGGTGATGCAACCATCCAAAGGACGGATGGTACACCGTGAATCATTATTAGACTTATGTACTGTATCGGCGCCCCAAAATTTTGAAATTGATACCCGAAATACAGTGACTGATTCTATCTTATCCGTGACGTTAATTACGGTTCTTGTAAATTAGCGTCAATGAAATTTCCGTACTTATTTTATGAATAGTGTGGTATACGGAATGTGTTTGCTAGTACAAAACTGTACTTGATTGCCGAAAATCATACGGAAGTTGTAGTTAACTTATGTCGGTTGCATACAAAACTGCGCTTAGAATAAACGTGGAGTCGAGTTTGTGACAAGCGCGTTCGCAAACCCAAATTAGAATTATGGGTTAATTACACTGAAAGGACGCGACGTGGTCCGGATTGTCAGATTCTGTACTTTTACCTATTTTAACGTGTATGCATAGATGTCCCATGCGCATAACACGCACGGATTAAACTAACGATTACTACGTAAAGTGCGCATCAAACGATTTCGGAATTTTTAAAGTTCGTACCTTATTTTGACTTTCAAATTTCAAATTTTTTAAATATTCAATACCCAAAAAAAATGAAAAGTTCAACGAAATAGCAGCGAGCGACGGAATTTACGGCGTCTCCAACGGCAGCTTCCTTCTGAAGAGGGAGTGGAGGACAAAAAAACATACGCGCGCGCAAATGACGCAATACGACTCTAGGAAGCCGCCTTGGAGACGCCGCTCGCCGGTACACCGTGAATCGCTATTAGCGTACATGACGCTAATTGGGGTACCCCTTTTTTTGGGGCAAATTCTCAAATAGAATAAAGTACGCTAAATGTTTTTGCTCGTTATTTGAGGTACCCCGCTCAATGCGGTTCATAACTGTAATTTAGTGTACTTTTAAATAGTATTGTGTACGGACTGCCAGATCTGTACTATTCCGTACCTTTTAAATTTGAAAGTACAGAAAATACAATAATATATAATTGCGTAAATATTTTCCGGCATACGCAGATGTCAAAAAAACGCGACGGCGCACGATTTGAACAATGTCGTACATCTACATGTTTTAGCGTGGACATATTATGTGCCGAAATTTTTTACGAAGCAGTTTACAAATTAGAGTACATGATAAATTAGTATCATGGTGTACCCGAAAAAACACAATTTACCGTAAAGTACGCTAATTGTTTCATTACGCTATATTTTTTATACGCTAATAGCGATTCACGGTGTACTTCGTTGCAACGAACTAGCGGCGTCTCTAAAAAGTTCAGCGAACAAGCGGCGAGCGGCAATTTCCTTCTGAAGACGGAGTGGAGGACAAATAAAAATACGCGCGCGCAAATGAAGCAGCGTCTTTTTTTTATTAATGTCCGTACAATTTTCCGGACAGTCTGAGATGTACGAAATCTACGAAATTTACGAAACTACACCGCGAATCGTTATTAGAGCTGAGAAATTATTAGCGTAAAGAAAAAATTAGCGTCATTCATTCTAATTTAGTGTCGGGAGACGTGGCAGATTATAGTCCACGACCTTAAATAGTGTAGTTTATTCTATTTAAGGTATTAATGTCAAAATTTTGGGGTGCCGATATAGAGTTCATAACGCTAATAACGATTCGCGGTGTAGCGAATACTACGTAGTTTTCGGGAGAAGGTCCAAATCCGTACGAATGGGACTTCTATGCGTGTATGTAATGACGGCGGATTCTGTACACCTAAATCAGCGTTATAGAGATTACAATTAAACATTTATTTCATAATGGTATTGATACACAAATTAGCATCAATGCTAATAATTTCTATACACCGCCAATCGCTATTAGAGTATATAACGCCAATTCGGTGCCCTTTTTTCCTAAAAAAAAAACCTGAAATGCAATTAATAATGCTATTTAAGTAGGTGGACCATAATCTGCCACGTCTCAGATACTAAATTAGAATCAATAACGCTAATTGTATTTTGACGCTATTTAATCCTCGACTCTAATAGCGATTGGCGGTGTACTGTAATAACGATTCACGGACGGTGCAGCTTGGGATGGACGACGAAACGACGAATGACTCATGGGAGTGCACACAAGCTTAATAACGAATCGTCGTACGGATGACATTTTTTCTGTACCAAACATTTCAGCTTCATTCGCTTAAACAAAACCCCTAAACCAAACTCCCCTCCCCCTCCCCCTCCCCCTCCCCCTCCCCCTCCCCCTCCCCCTCAGTTGCTCAAATTGAACAGTTTGGTTCTGAAATTTACAAACACAATTTTAGACCGCAGACCCTTTCTCAAATGTAAAAATGTGTGTATTCCCTTCGCACCAAAAAAAGAACGGACCGCACGAGACCAAAACCAGGACGACAATATTACGACAAAAGATTTCAAAGAGGGATTTTCACACATCATCGTCGGTTTTATTTTTTTGTTATTGTGTGTTTTCACACATTGTTCCTTTGCAGGTATTTATTTATGGATAGTAAAGAAAATATATGGCGTGGGGGAAGCAAAATGGTTAAATGAGAAAAACGGGGGAGAGGAGGGACGAGAGATATGCAGGAAAGTAAAAGAAACCAGTGATGTGTTTCTTTGTGTTCTTATCCTCCCTCCCACCCCCCTCCCCATTTCTCAACTCTCCTCCCTTTGTTGTTGTTTAGTTCTATCTCTTTATATATAAATTTATTTTGATCCTTCCAGCTCTCCCCACCTGAAACTTTTGGTTTTTTTTTTTTTTTTTCCCCTTTTTCGTTTGGGTTTTTTTTGATGTTCTTTCATTGAAGAGGGATTTATTTTCTTTTTTTCTTTTTTTTGAAGTTCGTTTGAATTGTCATAAAAATATTTAATTTAATTATTTATTTAGTTACTTATTTCTCATCTCAATAATTTCAGGGAATTTTTAATTAATATTCGTTCATTAATTAATTTATATTTTCTACTATGTCGAATAATTATTTCAAACGCTCAGGATTGCAGCCTTTTTTTTTTCATTTATTTATATATAACTATATAACTATATATTAACACAATTAACTCTAAAAAATCCTTAAAGCCACTAACGGTCAGTTTAATTTGAGAACTGTTTTAATGTTAATAATTATATTTTTCCAAAAAGTATGGGTTTTGAGAAAAACCAATTATTTTCAACAACGATATTTTGAATTTAGAGGGCAAAAAAATCGGGATGGAATAATGTTATTAACACTAATTGTGGTTTACGGTGTATTTGTAGAAACTGAATTTTATTAACATTTTGAATTACTATTGTGAAGAGAGATCATAGAGTAAAAGCACTACACTAATTATTGTTTGTAGTGTTTATAACAATTTGGTCTCGACTTTCATAAAATAGTGTTAACAAAATTTGGGAGAGGAATAAAGGGAAAAGACCAAAATTTGACACGTCTAATTCGAATAAGGAGTCGAAAAAAACATATATCAATATTTCAAGTTATTTTTTCAATCTTATGTCGAATAAAAAACTATCCATCCACTAATCGACACACTTAAAGAAAAATTTATTAAAAAGAAAAAAAAGGATAGAACAATTTAAAAAAAAGAGGGATACATTTTGTAGGAGAAATAGTCAACGCGAGTTTTGCACATTATTTTTTAAATTTTCACCATGGTTTAAACGTTCAGACATAGCTTAAATGTTTAAACATCTGTTTAAGCGCTTAAGAAACTGTTTAACCGGTTGTCTGAACAGAAATGGGAAACAACAGATGCAGTTTAAACACATTTATTGATTGGCTAATATGTTTTTATTGATTGATTTGTTTTTTAATACCAGCTTTAAAGCTGTTAAATACAAAAACTAGGAGTAACATTGTTTTTAAATTTGAACGTTTTTTTTTTTTCCCTTTCGTTGGAGCTAATTTTTGCTACGTCACTCTCTCTTTTCTTTTTTGGATCAATTGCACTCTCTCTCTCCCCCTCCCCCTCCCCCTCGCCCCCCCCTTCCTATTTTTTCCCCTCTCCCTATTCTCACTCGCTCCCTCTCTCTTGATATCCTTTCAATATCCACACCTATTATCTATTCCATCCCATTCCCCTCTCCCCTCACCCCCCCTCTCCCTCCCCTCTTCTCCCCCCCTCCTTTCCCCCTCCCCCATCCCCCCCCCCCCCTTTAAATTTTCAGTATAATTATCGTAACTTCTCACTCCTAAAAATAGAATGGAAAAAAGGGAAAAGGGAGAGAGAGAGAGAGAGATGGAGAGAGGATGGAAGAGGGGGGCAAGGGTTTTTTTCCACAAACCGACTGAAAGAATAGAAACGCCAAAAACGACTCTATCCATACTACCTTTGGTGCGTTTTTTCTTTTTTTGTCCACATGATTTGGAATCATTCGATTTAATTTTAAGGGAAAAAAAAAAAAATGCAAAAATAAAACAACATCGGAATTATATCCACACTACTTTTGGTATCCTTTTAATTGTTTTAATTCTACTCGGTTCACAATCTTTCAGAAAATAAAAAAAAATGCAAAATTGTTCGACTGAACGAAAAAAATCGTTTTCGTTTTCCGCTTCCCAAAATATATATATTCCACACAATTTGGTATTCTCTGATTCAAAAAATCGAGACAATTTTTATGAAAATTGTTCGACCAATCGGAGAGAAAAAAAATAGCGGAAATATATCCACACTAATTTCAGTACGCTTTTTTTCGTTTTCTTTTAGTTCCACTCAATTTAGAATCCTTCGACCGATCAAAAATTCGTTTCCATTCTGTTTCCATTTCCGTTTTCCCAACAAGGTGGTTTTTCTTCACTCTTTTTTCCTTGTTTCATTGTTGTTGTTTTTTCTCTTCCTTTTTTCTTATTATTATTATTATATATACACACACATAATTTATTTTTTTAGGGCTTATTATTCCACGCAATTAGGGACTCTTCGATTCAAAAAACCGAGACACGATTTTACGCAAATTGTTCGACCAATAGGAAAATCGGATCCGATTCCCAAACAAAATCCGGATTCTAAACCAATACAAGATTGCCAGGTGGCGTTAAAAGATCTCGTACCGCAAAAATCAATCATTACTTTCTGACAAGTGTCGTCTTTTTGCCAAATGTAAAACTTTTGACATTCGGATTCCATAAAAATTTCTTCCGAATCTTCCCAATTTTCAGAAGCTTCTGATTTTTCTTGATTTTCTGGATTTTCCGGATTTTCTGGATTTCCGGAAGTCGATTTTTTAAAAAATGGACGACTTTCGTAGTCCACACATACCTGTATGAAAAATTTATGATAATATTAAAAAAGGAAAGAGAAAACTAAAGAAATAAGAACTGAGAAACAAGAAAGAAAAGGAATAAGAAAAAAGAAAACCGAAATACAGAAAACAAAAAAAAAAGACGAAAAAAAGAAGAAAAAAAAGTAAAAAGGAAGAAGGAAAGAATGAAAAACTGACAAAAGAAAACAGAAACAGGAAACAAGCAACCGGAAACAAAAAGAAAATGAATAAAGAGAAAAGAGAAAAATTAAGAAAAAAACCCGAAAACAAAAAGAAAGAAAAGGAAATCAACAAAGAAAAGGGAAATAAAATGATCAAAGAAGTTACTAAATAAAGAAAAAAAATGTTTTTTTCTTTTTTGATTATTTAAAAAGATGTTAAGAAAATAAATAAAAACAATAAATAAATCATTAAAAAAACAAAAAAACAAACAAATAAATAAATAAATAAATAAATAAACAAATATTAACTTAATTGGCATCGATATATTTTGTTAATTAATCAAATATGTCTGTTTATATGATAGCCAAATATCTGCATGTATATAACAACAGTGAAAAAAAAGAAATCTTACCTGCTGTCCCACATAGAGATTATCGCAATTAATTCCTCGGTTCAAATCGATAAATTGAAGAAAATTTAAATTTAAATTTCTTTCCAAAATGGATTTGCAATGTGGAAATTTTGTGTCGTTAAAATTTACAGTGGCAATTTTTACGCAAAAATTTATCGAATTTTGAGGTTTTTGGTCAACACAAATCTGACCCCCCCCCCAAAAAAATAAACAAAAATAAAAGAAATATGTTAAGGAAAAAACATCCTCAAAGCAATTAGCTTTTTACTAGTATAGAGTATTTTGACGCCCCTACTGCGTTCCCCCCGGCCCTTCACCCCCATCCATCCCCTTCCACCCCTCTCTCCCTTCCAACCCCCTCCACCCCACTCTCCCCTCCCCCTCTTCCTCCCCCTTCTCCTCCTCCTCTCCCCTCCTCCTCTCCCCCTCCCCTCCAACCCCCCCTCATGTATAGAATCCGCGACATCCATCGTATCCCCCATCTGGGGATCGACCCAGAAACCCCCTCTGCTGCTTCCTTCCCCTCCCCCCCCCCTCCCCCTGCTCCCTTCCCTGCCCACTCCCTTGCGCCCACAAAAAGAAAAAAAAAAGCCACCCTCCCCCCCTCCCCCCCCCCAAACAGCCCACAGCCCCCACAGCTCTCCCCCTCCCCTCCCCTGCCCCCCGACATCACCCCCCCTACATCCCCTTGTTGGAAGTTCAGGCTTTGATAGAAGTATTCTATATTCAGACAACTAGTAATATTTTAGAATACCGGAATCTAGAATTACATACTGTTCCAGTATCTAGGATTTCGGTAATTCAGTCTGCTAGTCTGTTTTGTCAGAGATCTGTTTTTGTATCTTGTCAGATCTATTTTACCAGCGTACCTCAAGTACATTCAGAATAGAATCCGGTCAAAGATCTGTTTATAAATCTTGACCGGATACTTTTGAGTGAAGGGTCAAGTGACCCTTCAAGTTAGGAAAGATCTTTCAGTTTCTGAGAGGGTCAGAGTATTTTTCCCTTTCCTATTTAAAGCCTGTTTTATCTTCTTATAATATTAATTTTTTCAAAAACTTATATTTCAGGCTGTCCTATTTCCACTCTATTTTCTGCTGCCATGACTTCTAATCTAATAGGTTATGGGCCTAGCAACACGAATACCGTTGCAATATTTAATGGCTCAGACTTTTACGGATGGAAATATCAGATAGAGCACCTTTTGCGCCGCGAAAAACTCTGGTCAATCACCTGTGGCAGCGAGATCGAACCTGCAGATGCTGCCGAAAAAACCAAATGGCTCGCTCGCAACGAGGAAGGCCATTCTCGGCTTGTTCTCGCGCTTGAGTCATCACAAATTAACATCATCCGTGACGCCTCTTCTTCTCACGAAGCATGGTCACTTTTGACCTCTACTTAAGTCCTGGTCTAATAAGTTATTCCTCAAGCGGCAGCTCAACTCCTACCGAAAGCTGCCTACCGATTCTATTCAGATTCTATGTTCAGCATCTGAAATCCCTGGCAGGACAGCTCAAGAGCATTAATGCGAATCCGACGATGATCTTATCTCGGCAATCCTTGGCGGTCTGCCGGACTCTTATTCATCACTTATTTCCTCTCTTGACAATTCTCCAACTGCTTTAACCATTCCTACTTTAACGGCACGCTTGGTCCATGAGGAAATGAAACAATCATTTCAAAACGCACCTGTCGTTGCTTTGGCAGCAATTTCCACCAATCCCAGGCCACTGAAGTCCACTTCCACCACATGTCGCTATTGTCGAGAGATAGATCACGTTATTGACTTCTGTCCGGTCCTCAAAAGAAAGAATGAGCGTTAAGGAGGACCAAGCCGTACGGGTGGGCGAGGTTATGCTGGAGGTCGGGGAACATATCAAGGTCAAGCCTCCTCCGCTGAGGCCACTGTTCAGGTGATTCAATATCCTCCAACCAATTCTTTCGTCCAGCCGTACTATTACGCCAATCCTCCTCCACTAGATCACTCCACCCTTAATCATCCCCGATACATCCAATCACCTCCACCGGTTGATGTCAACCCTTCGACTCCACTGACGCAATCTGACTTTGGATTTGCGTTGGCGTCAGTTTCCACATCTATCACGTCAGTTCCATCCCCAACCGTACCTGACGACACCTGGATTGTTGGTTCCAATGCTTCGCACCATTTATCTTCGCGCTTTGATTGGTTTGTCTCCATCGCCCCACTAAATCCTCCGATGCCAATTCTTCTTGGAAATAATGCCGCCTTTATGGCCACTCACATCGGCCAAACAAACACTCCTGGCAAATCTCTAAATCCAAGCAGCATTTTACTCTCCAACGTTCTTTTTGAACCTGCCTTACGGAAGAATCTTTTTTCGGTCGGAGCAGCCTTACAACAAGGGACCACGGCTGAATTCTCCTCTGACCACGTCTCCTTTCTAAATCAAACCAAAATCAACGTTGGGTTAGGACCTAAACTTGGAGACATCTACATTCTATCCTCTTTTTCTCCCGTTGGATTTGCCAACGTTGCAATCTCTTCCCCGCATATTACCCCTCCAAATGGCACCTTCGGTACGGTCATCTCTCGGGTCCTAGTCTTCATCAGTTATTCAAATGCCTTGTTACGGGTTTGGACTCCCTCATGAACTGCAAAATTCCTTTTTGCGCCGAATGCATCGAAGGAAAATTTTCACATCCGTCTTTTCTTTCAAGCATCACTCATTCTAACGGTCCACTTTCCTTAATCCATTCTGACTTATGTGGACCGATGTCCAACCCAAGTCATAACAGAGCGTTGTATTTTGTCACCTTTATCGACGACGCTACTCGTTACAGTCACCTGTACCTTATACGTCGTAAATCAGACACTTTTGCCATATTCCAACAGTTCAAATCTAAGGTGGAGAATCAACTCAACTGTCGCATCAAAATCCTCCGAACTGACAATGGAGGGGAATTCACCTCCACAGAATTCGTTTCTCGCTCCACGGCATAATCCATCAAACTACGACAGCATATACTCCTCAACAGAACGGTGTCTCCGAACGCTATAACCAAACTGTAGTTAGCATGGGACGGTCCATGCTACATTTTGCACTTTTTTTTCCTATGTTTTGGGGAGAAGCAGTGTCAACAGCGAACTACCTCCGAAATCTATGTCCCATCCAAGCTCTTCCAAACCTCACTCCCCACGAGGCTTGGACAGGTCAAAAACCGGACGTTTCACATCTACGAATATTCGGCAGCATAGCTTGGGCGAAAGACCTTACTCCTCCGCACAAGTGGAGCAGTCGTGCCAAATCCGGATATTTGGTCGGTTATGCAACCGAATCCAAAGCTTACCGAATTTGGCTCCACACTGAACGGCGCGTCATTTTGAGTCGTGACGTCACGTTTGATGAAAAACCCCTTGTCCTCAAACTAATCTCCTCTAACCCTCCTCCTCCTCCTTCGTCTCCTCTTCCCATCTCCATTTCTCCAAACTCAACCTCCTCCCTCCTTTCACCTCTCCTTCCCCCTCAATCTCCTCCTTTACCCTCTCTGCCCGCACTTACTTCTCTTCCCTTGCTCTACCGCACTACCTCTGCACCTTCCCCCTTCTCTGGTCCACTTCCTCTTGGCAGAACAACTTCTGACCCGTACTCCCTCTCTCCCATCTCCCCATCAGCTCCTCCCTATGTCATTACATCTATCCCTTCCTCAGTCCAGCCACCTGCCTTACGGCGAAGTGCTTGCATTGAAGCACGGGCAGCTCCCATTTCTCATGGGGTCGCCCACATTGCCACCTCCGATGCTCCACTCTCCTTCTCCGCCGCCATGGCTGGTCCCAATGCCGCAGCCTGGAAAGCAGCTACGGATGCAGAATTCGCCTCCCTCCAACAAAATGGCACCTGGACACTCACTCCTCTCCCTCCAGGCCGCAAAGTAATTGGATCCAAATGGGTATTTCGAATTAAAACCAAGGCGGACGGCTCCCTTGATCGGTTTAAGGCTCGCTTTGTGGCGAAAGGATTTCTCCAAAAAGAGGGTCTGGACTTCACTGAGACATATGCCCCCGTCGCCAAGTTTGCCTCCATACGCATCCTTCTCTCCATTGCCGCCTCCCAAGACTGGCACGTCCATCAAATGGATGTGCAAACAGCCTTTCTCTATGGCGCCCTCAAAGAAGAATTTTCGTTCGTCAGCCTGAGGGCTACATTTCTCCCGGAAATGAACACCTCGTCTGCCGCCTCTTAAAATCCTTATATGGTCTCAAGCAGGCCCCTCGTGCCTGGAGCCAGCACCTTGAGGCAGTCCTCCTCCGCGAAGGATTCCTTAAATTGGCCGATGATTTCAGCATCTTCATCAACGGTAAAAACGAAACCCTCATCATCATCATCATCATCTATGTAGATGACCTTCTCCTTTCCAGCCCTTCCCTCACTCAAATTCTCTTAGTCAAGCATATGCTTCATTCTCACTTTTCTATGACAGATTTAGGAGAATTAGAATATTGCCTTGGAATCCTTGTCAGCCGTGATAGGCCAGCAAAAACCCTTTTTCTGTCTCAAGAAAAATACATCTCAGAAATTTTGGATAGATTTTCTATGTCTAGCTGCACCACTGTTGCCACCCCTCTAGATGCCAACACTAAACTTATTAGCAACTCTGGTGGGCCTGTCCACGGAGAGATCCATGATTTATATGGGTCTATGGTCGGCAGTCTCTGTTAGAAATCGGCGATATTCAACTTATCGCAAGGGCGCCAAAGTGTTAACTTTGGAAAATGGCCAGCCGGGGATCGAACCCGGGACCTGTGCAAACCGTACACTAGCTCTACCAACTGAGCTACCCGGCCGATGTGTACGCAAGCGCCTAATACCGAATTTATACGGCTATGAGCGGCGCACTGGCAAACCAGCTTACAGCGCGATACACACGTGTGGAGTCCAAAATGGACAGTTCTCCAACAGTCTCATGTAGGCAATGACTGGCACTCGGCCAGACATTGCTTTTGCCGTCGGTCAACTCAGTCAGTTTGTCTCTAACCCGTCTCCGGAGCACCTCCTAGCTGCAAAGCGTGTCCTCCGCTACCTCAAGGGCACAAAATCGCTTCGCCTCACCTTCTCTGGCGGCTCCTCTCCCACACTTGTTGGCCATTGTGATGCGGACTGGGGGGGAGATCTTGACACTCGACGTTCCACTTCTGGCGTCTGCTTGGCGTCTGCTTTGCTCTCAGAGGAGCTCTAATTTCTTGGGCATCCAAGAAACAGCCGGCAGGTGCTCTATCTTCAACTGAGGCGGAGTATATGGCAGCAACACACGCTGCCAAAGAAGCCATATGGCTTCGTTCCCTTCTTACAAATCTTCAGTTTCCTCCATCTTCTCCGACTACAATCTTTTGTGACTGACAGGGAGCCCTCGCTCTTATGAGTAATCCAGTACATCATCGAAGAACCAAACATATTGACATTCAGTACCATTTTACCCGAGAGGTCATTGCGGCCGGAACACTCACCTTCCATTTCTGTCAGACTTCCCTCCAATTGGCAGATTTCCTTACCAAGGGCCTCCATCGACCACAGTTTGACCTTCACATAACTTCAGCCGGCCTTACCTTCTAACAAAGAGGGGGGGTGTTGGAAGATCAGGCTCTGATAGAAGTATTCTATGTTTGGAAAACTAGAGCTGTTTTAGAATATCGAAATCAAGAATTCTAGAGTACTTCATTATCTAGGATTTCGATATTTAGTCTGCTAGTTTGTCCTGTCCACCAATGCAGTCTGTCTTTTCTCTACCTGTGCGCCATCGATAGAATCCGTCAAGACCTTCTTATAAATCTGACGGATTTGGCGAATAAGTGACCCGCCGAGTTGGAAACACTTCAGTTTCGAGGTCACTCGGATACTTTCTGCTTTCATTTAAAGCCTGTTGTTTTCTTTATAACTATCAATTCAAAACTTATATTTCAATTGTCCTTTTCCCCTCTATTTGCTGCTGCCATGACTACTAGAGAGGAAAGGCACAGAGTTCTTTCCCAATTGAACTCAGGGTATGCGAGGAGGAACCTTCCGAAAACTTCCCAATATACATGTCATGAACCTACATTGACAAAAAAAGACTTAATTTTTTTTTTTTTTACCGGTGGAGGGAAGGGATGGTGGAAGAGGGATTAAAGAGGTCTCCCTTTTTCTCTCTCTCTTTTTTTTTCTTTTTTTTTGAGATTAGTATCAGTTGGAATCGATACACACCAATCGAAGTTGTTCCGGAGTCGGCCTTTCGGTCGGAATGTGAATCTGAAAAAAAGCCAAAAATTGAAAACCTAAAATTATCCTTTGGATATTGAACATTTTTAAGAACAACCAGGACTTTAGTTCCTCTTTTTATATTCTTCGATACTTTTTTCATCGTTTTCCTGCATTATTTTTTATTACTTCAAGAGGTACATCTGAAATAATGACAAAAATATAAAATAAAATAAAAGAAAAGAGAGTGGGAACCTCAAATTTCCTAAGCATCTCAGACTTACTGCATATTTTATATTACAAATTATCTTTTTTTTTGGTTTATTTGCTTGTTTATTTGTTCGTTCATCTGTTTTTTGTTCTTGATTTTTTTTCGGTTACCTTTTCGACTGACCTGTTCCGGTTTCACAATTCCATCATTTAATAATTTTTTGTAAATGGTTTCAAAAATTTTAATCGGAAATTGATGTACACTTGGAAAATTTGGAGCGCTGTAGGATTCATGGTAGACGACGGGCAATCCCACCGTATTTAGGGTGGATCTGGACAAACAAAACGCCAAAAATAACCACCCCATTTGATATAATTCTGGACATTAAATGCATAAAAAAAGGAAATATGTTTTCGGATTTTTGTGAGGTTTGAGATGTGAATAAAAACACATATATTGCCAAATGGCAGATGTTCGATGTTCAGTGTCAGATCTGTAATTTTCAGTAATCATCCATCGACTATTTACGAATATATATTGTTCGATATTTTATGTGCAAATATTGACTTTCAATTTTAGTTTTAGTGTCTAATGTTACATTTCCAACCCAACATCCACTGACTAATGCGTCCACTAAACAAACTCCATACCAATTAAGGATTACAAAATAGCAAGTCGACAAGTGTCCATTTTTGTTGCCTCAACACTCAAAGTCTAATGTCCAATGTCTAATGTCCAATGTCCAATGTCCAATGTCCAAAGTCCAATGTCCAATTTCAAAATATATAATTTCTTGTTGCCAATGTCCAATGTCCAATTTTCAATTTCCAATTTACAATGTCCAATGTCCGATTTCTAATGTCTAATGTCCTGTTTTCAATGTCCAATGTTCAATTTCTAATTCTTATTTCCAAATTCCAATAGCCAATTTTCAACATCCAACTACAATTGTCCAGCTTCTAATGTCCCATGTCGCATACCAGCTCCCATGGTCTATTCCCAACTGCATTGCAACTTCAGTTTCCAGTTTCTAATTCCAATTTCTAATTTCCTATTTCCAATTTCCTATAACCAATTCTCAACTTCTATCCAGCTTCGTCAGTAAAAATTCCAATTTCCATCCAGATTTACATCGACGCCCATCAACGATGCACAAGGTACCTTGTGTGTGCGTATCTCCTCCATGGTATTCGTTTCATATTTTTTTCGGAAGGTACTGATACTAATTTGATGGATTGCCACGCGTCACTTAGGTAGGAGAGCGAGCTCCAGCTGCTGACTCGACGAAGACCTGGGTCAAGGGGCCACGTGGTAGACTTCGAGGCGAATGCCACGTGGCATGAACAATAACACAGAGAGGCTGAGAATACCCGCTGAGGAAGCAGGCGCATGTTCGCTGCCAAATTAACTGACACGTGGCGGGCGGATTAAAAAAAAGGCTTGCCACGTCAAGAAATTGCTTAAGGGGACGTGGCAGCTTTTGATAGCAGCTGTAGTTCTTCAACACTGCAGGACCTGTACCTTTGTACTGTAGTAACGTACGGCACACCTCGCGAATATTTTTGTGCGTACGGTATTTGCTAATTCCTATCAATCTATCATACCCTAGCTTGCGTACTTGTATCGAACTGTGTATGTATTGAAATTTATCGTGCGTATTTATTTGACTTGTGCTTGTAATGTATTCTAAAACGTGGTGTACGAACAGTACAATTTCGTCTTTGTAGCCATGTAGCACATTTGTCGTATACCCTTGGGTTTGAAATTTGAACCGTTCGTACGTGTACGTTCGTGTACGGTCAGGTATGCTTCGGCATTGCTTAACATATTACTTTTATAAAACCGCCTACGGAGTTAAGCGAGCCACATGTGAAACTACTCTATATGTTGTTATGGACAACTAACCGACATTGCAAAGACGCCGACGACGTCAAATTCATTAGAGACAAAAAGATATTGATTCATTAGACATTTGAGTCGTACATCTACACCGCCCGTTGTTATTAGAGTTGATAACACTAATTCGGTCGCGACTTTTTTTGGCCGAAAATCATAATGTAGTGTTAACGACACTATTGAAGGAAGTGGACAAAAATCTGCCACGTCCCTTTGCTGCTAAATTAGTGTTATTAAATCTAATTTCGCATTAACTCTAATAGTCAGCGCTAATAACGATGGACGGTGTACTGTTGGTAAGTGGACTATGACGTTTAGTTAAGTAGACTATTATAACGGATAAGAATGTCAAAAAATGTTCATTCTTGCCTTAATCTTCTTTTTGTTGTTTTTTTCTTCGCTTTTGATTGAATGTGTGATCGAAATATTTCTGACAACGAAGGTGCAAATGTCGACATATGTCTCTCCTCATATCGCAACCAGAGAATAATACTCATCTCTTAAGTACTTATCTGTTAAGTACTCATCTGTTAAATACTTATCTGTTAAATACCGAATAATGCAAACCATTATTTTTTTAAGTCCATGTGAGATGTGAATTTAACCGTTACGAATTTCCAAACTATGTCAATACCAATGAAGCAAATTTGACCAGATTAGAAAGTTATAAAATATAAATTTGTTTAAATTGGCGAGAATATCGAAATATATAATCATTATGACCAGAAAAAAGCATTGGCGCTATAAAAAGTGCACAAAACCCTAAAAAAATCTAGAAAATACGGAACTGAATACTCGACAAGACAAAAGAGTACAGTTTATACCGTACAAACAGTTAAACTGCGAAAAAAAAAGCGAAATTTCGAGTACATTTTTTTGTTTTCACACACCTTAACTTAAAATACAGCAAAACTTGATTTTTGGTTGCGTCTTTAAAAGGTACACAAAAGATCTTGGCAACACAACCATTAATGTCAAAATTGAAGATTTCTAATGTTTTTTTATGTTTATAATACGCACAATGAATAAAATAGTAAGGAAACACCCGCTATCACAGATTTTGGATGACGAGCGTGTTGTTACCAAACTTTTGTGTTCCGTTTTCTCGTTTTCTGATTGAATGATAGCGTTTCCCATATTAAATTCAAAGTTATAGTACCAAATTCAAAGTTATCGTATTAAATTCAAAGTTACTGTATTAATATCAAAGATATTGTATTAAATTTGGAGTTGTCGCATTAAATATGAAATTATCGTATTAAACTCAAAAGATGCCGTATTAAATACAAAGTTATCCCATTAAACCCGAAGTTAAAGTACTAAATCCAAAATTTTCGTATTAAATACATTGTGATTATATTAAACTCAAAGTTATCGTATTAACCTCAAAATCATCATATCGGACACAAAGTTTCAAATGTAGAAAGTTATCGTGTTTAAATGAGTTACCAATTTTATTAAATCCTTTCGGTAATACATTTGATAATGTCATATTTTTTATTACTAATTATTACAATCATTCGTTCCCTAAATTTCACACCGCCAAAAAAAGCCTCATGGGCCGCACTAAATTTTGTACCTACTTTTTTACGGAAAGATCTCTGTCACGTAAACGGATAAAAATTAACAAAAAGAAAAGTACCGACCACAAGATAACCCAAAAAAACTCCCCAAATTACTCGTCCCACCACACTAATTCTCTCACATTTTTTTTTTGTTTGCACAAATTTGGGAGGAAATTTGGATTCGAGAAGATGAGCCGCAAACCAATATATGGGAGGACTAGACGACAAAAATCTCGTCGCAACCTGACGAAAAAAAAAGGGAAAAAAGAAAAAAAAGAAAAGAAAAAACACTTTAGAAAGCATTTTTCGCATAAAAGAATGAATGGAGGAACATGAGAAAAAAAAGTAAAAAAGAGTGAGGATAAATGGACCATTTTTGATACTCAGGGAAAATCAGACGAAGAAAATCGGAACAGAAATGCAAAAAAGAAAGAAAATGGAAACAGAAAACGGAAACGAAAACTGAAAATGTGAACGGAAATCGAAAGCAGAACGGAAAATGGAAACGAAATGAAAGCCATGCAACGCAATTGGAAAACGGAGAACAGAAAATAGAAAACGAAAATCGGAAAATGAAGAAAACACACACAAAAAAAAATGAAAACAACAAAACAGAAAACAAAGAGCTGAAACGGAAACGGAAACGGAAGCCTAAATCTCACCTGTACATGCATAACAAATGTTGCCACAAACACCATAACTAATAGTTGGTAGAGAAAACATAAAACCGAAGGAGAGTAAAAACCGCCCTCTTCCTTCTCTCCTCCTCTCTCCCCTCTCTCCTCTCTCTCCTCCATGTTGTGACCCGTATCACTTTCCGGAGAAGACTCTCTCTCCCTTTTCCTCTCTCTATTTCCACCGATCTCGTCACGTCTCCCAAAAAAATCAAATGTTCCTTCTTTCCCCTTCCGTTTCCTAAGTCCTTCATAAAGACTCCTCTCTTCCTCTCTCTCTTTTTCACGTGAAGGAGAGAAAATTTGCCTTTGAGTTAATCTTTCATTTTTATCCACACTACTTTCTCCAAGTCCACTCATTCCATTTTCATCCTCTCCTTCCTTCCTCTCTTCAATTACAAAATCACTATTGCTCTCCTTCTCTTTATTACAGTCGACATTTTCTCTCTCTAGTTCGACTACCTCTGTCCCACTATCCTCCACCTCCTCTCTCTCCAGCAACCCCCTCCTATCGCCCACTCCCACTCCTTCCACTACCTCCCTTTCATTCTCCACAAATCTCTCTCTCTCCACTAGCTCCCTTGCAGAACCAACAACTTCCTCTCCCTCTTTATCCACTATTACCTTCTCTCCCGCTCCTACACTTTCCATATTAGACCCTCCCTCTCTGTTTTCCGACAAACAAAGTGTGACAGATGTCACATATTTTGGGTCAACCAAAAACCCCAAAGAGAAGAAGAGAGAGGGAGAGTGGAGGAGGAAGGAGAGAATGGAAAAAAAGGATAAAAGTAACATAGGAGAGGCGAGAAAAAAGTTGGGTATCTGTTTTATTTGAAAATAATGTAAAAAACCGACATCCCTGCCAGAAAAAAAACAGAGGGAGAGAGAAAAAAGAGGGAGAGAGAGAAAACGAGAGAGGAGAGGAGGGAGAGGAAGCAAAAAGGAAGAGAAAAAAAGGGGAGAGGCGACAAGAGGAGAGAAACGAAAAGGGAAAAAAAATGGAGAGAGAAAAAAAGAGAGGGAGAAGTAAAGGGAGAGGTAAAGAAAAAATGGAGAGAAAAACGAGAGAGGAAAAGAAAAGGTAGAGAAAAAAATTGAAGGAAAGAGGAAAGAAAGAGGGTGAAAGAAGGGGAAAAGAAATGGATAAAAATAACATTTCAGTTTTACCAAATTTTGTTTTGAAAAACATTCGATAAGTTGATTGCTATCGATGTTAAAGTGTTGAAAAAAAAAAAAGGTTAAAAGTTAGTAAAAAATTTGAAGTTCTAGAAGTTCTTAATTTTCTGTATTCAGATTTGAGGTTTATTTGAGTTTAAAAAAAAGCATAGAAACCGTAAAAAAAGCACTTGGAAGAATCCTCAAAAGAAACTTTAAGAAATTATTTTTCGGGGCTCGGTGTTGTTTTTCCTTATTTGGAATTTTGGGTTTTTCTGCTTTGGGTTTTTTTTGGGATTTTGGGTTTTTTCTTGCGAGTTAAGAACTTACCAATAATAGGATTGAACAAAACCATAAAGATATGGAAATTTATTTAAACACCATGGTCTTAAACTTTGGAAAACCCCAATTTCTTCAATTTTTTCTGAATAATCGGAGGGAGTAGAGAGACAGAAAGAGTGGTATCCATAGTATTGAAAGGCGAAAAAGAGAGAGAGAGAAATGCCGGTTTGAAAAAGAGACTTGAGGAGTTCCGTGAATGCCAACTGAAATGAAACGACATAGAAACAGAAAAAATGGTCGGGGTTAAGAGAGGGGAGAGAGAGAGGGAGGGAGAGAGAGAGAGGGAGAGAGAGGGAAAGAGAGAGGGAGAGAGAGAGGGAGAGAGAGAGAGGGAGAGAGAATGGGAGAGGGAGGAGAGGAGAGGGAGGAGAGAGGAGGAGGAGAGGGAGGAGAGGGAGGGCAGTGGGGGAAAGGGGGAAAGCGCGATTCATCGTTTTTGCTCCACAAAAGACAAAAAATACAAGGGGGAGAGAGAGAGAGAGTGAGCGAGAGAGACAGCACCATTGGTCGTTTTTGCTCCCACAAATGCCCAAAAATCCGATGCATTGCCCGGAAAAGGACAAACCCGGCGTTCAAAACGCCGTTGGATCTCACTCCGGACGAAAGAGAGAAAAGGACGACAGCTCGCCAGCTAGCACCAGAGACAAAGTGCCACGTGGCAGCAAATGAAAGGAGAGAGAACAGACTTTCCGTGTATCTGAGCCAGAAAAAATAAAACAGGGAGAGGGGGAGAGAGAGAGAGAGAGAGAGAGAGAGAGAGAGAGAGAGGAGAGAGAGAGAGAGAGGAGAGAGAGAGAGAGAGAGAGAGAGAGAGAGAGAGAGAGAGAGAGAGAGAGAGAGAGAGAGAGATAGAGAGAGAGATAGAGAGAGAGAGAGGGAGAGAGAGAGAGAGTGAGAGAGAGAGAAAGAGGCGTGTTTTAGAGTTTCTATTTTTGGTGCTTTTCAGGGTTAGTTTACATGGCAGCAAAAATGATAGGAGAGAGAACAGATTTTTTCTTGTGTTTTAAAAGAAAGTGAGAGAGATGGGGAGAGAGAGAAGAGGTTTTTTTTGTTTCTGGGGTTTTTTGAATAATTTTTAAATGCAAAATAAATCGAAGCTGTCTTTTGTTTTCCATCTTTGACTTTTTGTTGTGTTTTTTTGTTTTTTTTTCTGGTGGAGTGGTTTTTCCCATTGGTGGGTTTTCCAGATTTAAGATTTTTAGGGGTTTTACGAGGTTATTTTAGGGTTTTAGGGATAGTTTTTGTCCTCACATGGCGGAGAAAAAGACAGAGGCCGGATTGAAACAAAAAAAAAAATCGCGGATCGAAACGCGAGCTTCTCATCTTTGAGAACCAATAAACTGAGTCTTTTTTGTTGTTGTTTTTTTTTTTTTTTTTGCCCACCAAGACCACCCACCAGAAAAAAAGAAATGCAAGTAAAGAACACGAAAAAGAGAGATTACCAGAAATAAAAAAATTATTGAGAAGAACAACGGGAAGAGAGTTTGAAAAACAGAAGAATTGAAAATAGACAAATACTCGGAAATATTTTCTTCTCTCAAAATTTCTTCACACCTCTCCCTCCCCCCTCCCCCTCCCCCCTCCCTCCCTCTCTCTCTCTCTCTCTCTCTCACTCTCTCTCTCTCTCTCTCTCCTCTCTCTCTCCCTCTCCTCTCTCTCTCTCTCTCTCTCTCTCTCTCTCTCTCTCCCCCCCTCCCCCTCCCCCCTCCCCCCCCCTCTCTCTCTCTCTCTCTCCCTCTCACTCTTCCCCCCTCTCTCTCTCTTTCGCCTCTTTAGAAACATAGAATAAATGCAGACATTTTGCACCAGTAAAAACGAAATTCTCAATTCTTTCAGTTCATCCACACCAATAAAGGTGGGCATTCAAAATATATAATCTCTCTCTCACTTTCATTTTTTTCCCATCCATCCACACTAATTGAGGTGCATATATATGGAAGATTACCGAAAGAGGTAGATCGCCGCGACAATCGTCGCAGCATTGGAAATCAGAATGCCAGATAAGGCAAAACAGGCTCGGGAACTCAGGATCGGAAACAGAGGCTGCACGACTGACAGGTGGCGACACCCGAATTAGAAGGATTTTGACAGGCGAAGAAAGGAAAAAAAGAGAGGGAGAAAGAAGGAGAGAGAGAGGAAGAGTGAGAGGGAGCGAGAGGGAGAGTGGGAGGGAGAGAGGGACAAAGAGAGGGAGAGAGAAAGAGAGAGAGAGGAGAGGGAGAGAGAAAGAGAGAGAGAGAGAGAGAAAGAGAGAGAGAGAGAGAAAACAAACTTTCACAAAATTTAGGATGCAAAAATTACACCTGCTTTTGTTAAAATCTGCATAAGAATTGGGAAGACCGGGAAAAAGGCGTGCATTTGTTCGTATTCGTATCCACATTGGGCAATACGGACAAAAAAAACAGTATCCCAGACTATTTTACTCTCGAGAGAACGAGACAAGAAATTTAACGGTTTCTGTTGAATATCTGATCATGGAGAAAAAAATAAACAAAAATTAAGAATTCGATCAGATTAATATCCATTTTCTATCCATTTTCTGCACATAAAGACAAGAATAGTAAAATTAATAGATCGATAGGCTTATACCCATTGATTGAAACAGCAGAAATTTAAATTTGTGCTTTTTATACCGGTTTTGAATCCTCCCTAAACTCTAGTTAAGCCTTAATTTAAAATCTTAAGGATAATTAATGATTTCAAACTGTACTAGCTTAAATTTGAAGTTTGAAGCAATTGTGTAAGCTCTGTTGAAAATTTCTTTTTAAAAAGAGTCAATAAAGAAACAATTTTTTAAAGCTTTGAAACAATCTTTTAAAGTCTTTTTAACAATTTAGACGAAGCTCAAAATTTGCAAAAGAATATTGCTTACTTAACGCTAAAGGAAAGGTTTCTTCGCATCTTTATTATAGTGGCTTCATTTAAAATGTTTTCTTTTGGTTTATCTACACCAATTAATGTTATTGATGGTAAAACTATATCCAATCAAGTGGCAACATTTTAGCGACATTCATTTACAGTTTTCAATCCACACTAAATTTGGTATAAAATAGATGCCTTCAATACTAAAACATGTTCTATGTAAGCAAATTTGCATTTTCACCTAAAGAAAGAATAAAAATTTGACGTAATTCTAAATGGTCTGAAACGAACTATAAAGTTACAATAAATTTGTCTCCCTTTCTCCTCCTTTGAAGCATCATATGATACCTATGTTTTATCAATACAAAAATAATCATTCAAGTTACAGGAATGATTTCGATGATATCAAAACATAAAATCACTTTATTGTAAATTTAAGTAGCTTAAAAATAAATAAATTGGGGCCCGTTTGAGAAGAAATTTGTACTGTGTATTTTGAGCATGCAAAATCTGGATTATTTAAACCAATTTATGCTTAAACTATACATGGAACCATAATTCCGTTGAACAAGAAGGAGATAAATGAGAATTTAATTTCGTGTACAGTTTGGATAAAAATGGGTTGATTGTCACAGTTCGACCAAAATTTCTAAATCGTCAATTTGTCAATTTTGTCAGTTTTGTTAATTTTGTTTTCATCTAAAAGCTAAACTGTCAAAGCTATCTTTACAAGAAAACCTCCCCCTGTCCACTTCTCCCTCACCCTCTCTCCCTCTCTCCTCTCCCCCCTCTCGCCCTCTTCCGCCCCTCTCTTCTTCTCTCCTACCCTTCCTTCTTAACTCCCTAATTCAATTGCCTAACGATTTAAACAGCCACTCACAAATTTTCTAGCATTAAATTTTCCGTTTTTGTTTTTTTTTTTTAAGCCTGGAATAACCATATTTTGGTTATCCTTTCTATGCATTTCCATTATAGTTCTGTTACTTGTCTATTAAATATCTTATAGAATTCCTTTGATAATAGCTTCTATGGCTATTTAGGGTTTATCCAAGAATGATTTAGGGTTTAGGTTTTTTTTTTTAATTTAGAGCTACTCTGAGAATAACATCAATAAATTATTTGGTGTCATTTAGAATTTCTTCAAGAAAAGTAGCAAAGGTGTTAGGGTTTCTTGAAGAATAATATCAAAGGTTGTTCAGGGTTTCTTCAATAAAAATATCAAAATTATTTAGGATTTCTACGAGAATACTGTCAAAGGTTATTTTAAGGTTTATTAAGAATAAGGTGCATGAGTAAGAATATATCTAAAGGACAAATATTGTTCATAGAATGTACATGGTAAAAAAAATTCCAAGGTTAATTAGGTTTTCATTTCATAAAATGTGCCAAAAAAATAGTAAACCGCAAATGTAGCATTGAAACTTTTGATACGTCTTCTAGGGTTAGTTGGAGTTTCTCCATTTTATAAAAATATGTTCAACGCCGGATATTTTCCTTAGAATGTACCTTTAGAAGCATAGTGTAGAGTTATTAGAGCTTCCTAAGGCTGTAAAATATGCTCAAAGACGAATATTTTTATTCGAACATACCGTTTAAAGAATTATTTGGAGAGGAATGTTGGAGACATGGAGTTCCAATCATTGCACTCGTGTCGTAATCGTCCAAAACAAAATCAAATGTGAACATAAGGAACACAACGAGAACTCTTGAAAATAGAGCCACTTGGAATACCTTCCAAACCATAGATTCTGTACTTGTTTTTGCACTAGTGTTCTTAGTATTCGATTTCATTTTCGTTTTTTTATTTGTGTTATTATGTGTTAGCATTTGCATTCATATTTTGCAAGTGGTGATCACACTTGTATTCGTGTTGTGCTTATATTTGTATTTATATTGTTTTATGTATGCGTATCAAAAATAAAAAAACAAAAAAACATTGTGCAGAGAATGTGAGATATAGGGTTTTTTTTGAAGTTGCAAGTTTAAATTTTACTGTTAGAAACAAAATAGTTTTAAAAGCAAAAAATTTATGACATTCATCGTTCATGAAATTGGAGTGCACAAAGTAACCACAGAGAATGTAAGGAATTTTTTTAGGGTTTTAATTTGCATCAAAGTCATATCAAGTGATTTGTGGCAAATGGTCGACGTGGAACCCTAATCCCCACAATAGTTGGAAGAGTACACCGTGAATCGCTATTAGCGTACATGACGCTAATTGGGGTACCCCTTTTTTTGGGGCAAATTCTCAAATAGAATAAAGTACGCTAAATGTTCTTGCACGTTATTTGAGGTACCCCGCTCAATACGGTTCATAACTGTAATTTAGTGCCCTTTTAAATAGTGTGGTGTACGGATTGTCAGGTTTGTACTATTTCGTACATTTTTGAATTTAAAAGTACAGAAAATATAATAAAATATAATTGCGTAAATAATTTCCGGCATACGCAGATGTCAAAAAAACGCGATGGCGTACGATTTGAACAATTTCGTACATCTACATGTTTTAGTGTGGACATATTATGTGCCGAAATTTTTTACAAAGCAGTTTACAATTAGAGTACATGATAAATTAGTATCATGGTGTACCCGAAAAAACACAATTTACCGTGAAGTACGCTAATTGTTTCATTACGCTATATTTTTTATTACGCTAATAGCGATTCACGGTGTACTGTACGTTTCAATACAATTGGGTACGCTACAGTACAGTAAAGTACAGTACTGTAGTGTTTAGTACTGTACAGTACTGTACTGTACCGTACGGTATTGTACTGTACCGTACGATAGGCATATGCTTCAAGGTTCGGGGTTCAAACACGAAGGGATACGCCACATAACACCGTGTATCGCACTATTGCTATTAATGTCAACACTAATAGTAGTACCGTACCGTACTTTAGATACTTTAAGAGTACGATTCGCTACAATTGGTACACGATTGGTCGTTGTACGCTAGGAATACGCTTTAAACACGAAGGGATACGCAACAATACAGTAAAGTACAGTACAATATAATAGGCTACAATCTGTACTGTACAGTACACCGCCAATCGCTATTAGAGTCAAGGATTAAATAGCGTCAAAAAAAATTTAGCGTTATTAATTCTAATTTAGTACCTGAGACGTGGCAGATTAAGGTCCACCTACTTAAATAGCGTTATTAATTGTATTTCAGGTTTTTTTTTTTCAAAAAAGGGCACCGAATTGGCGTTATATACTCTAATAGCGATTGGCGGTGTACTGTACTATACCGTACATTGCTTCTGAAATTACTAAATTAGTAAAATACGGTATGCTGCAAATGAAGAACTGTAGCATAGTTGTTCACACAGTTTAGTGCGAACGATTCAATCGCGACGAATTATACGTAGCGAACGCATTGAACGTTTTGAAAAAATTGTAAAAATTGTTAGTGAATATCCGTCCGTAATATTCCGTACATGTAAACCAAAAATAATTTTACATATACCGCAGGTTGTAAGTTTTCCGTACAATTTCCGTCTCTTTTCGTAATTGGCCGTACATTTTCAGTACAATTCCTAACATTTTTCGTAAAATTTCTGAAAGGTTTACCGGACATAAAGTACTACGAAGTGCAACGTATCTATTCGTCAAATTCCGTACATTTTCCGTACAAAACCGTACATTCCGTAAATTGTCCGTTCAGTTTACCGGACAGAAAGTACATTGCGTTTTTTTGCGATTTTTTCAAAAGTCACGAACTATACGTTGCAATCGGATAAAAGGAAAAAATCGCACAATTTGAACAACAGCAAACTGTAGTGAACACGCGCACGCTACATTTCAAAATACGCAATCTATGTTCAAACACTCAAACAGGCTTTTCGAGGAAATACGCATGGCTCCCCCCCCCCCCCGTTTTTTTTTTGTTTTTTAAGGTTCCTTGGGTTTATTTCCTTCCTCCCCTTTACTATTGTCTCTCCCTTTCTCTCCCTTTTTCACTGCCTAAATCTGTTCGGGCGTCAACCCTGTTTTTTTGCCGCGTTTGCACCCTTTGTTCACCAGGCCATTTTTTCGTTCTATGCCCATGGTTATACCTATTTTTAAGGTACTGTGTTTTAATTAGTTGCAGTGACATTTTTTTTACTTGAAAGCAAGTAGGAGGCATAATTGGTCTCATTCCTATGTAAATTTAGGGTTAGGGTTAAAAAAAGGTAATTTATTTATTACAATCTCAAATTTTTTCAACGGTTTCAAACGTCTTGAATGGGGAAATGGAAAAATGGATTATAAAGTTACAAGTTGTGAAGCAAAGTTATACATTTTCGGACAAAACCTCAACATACTATAATAAGTGTTATGCGTAGTTCACTTTTCTTTTACACGTATAAGTTTGATGATTTATTTAGTTCTCATATTGTACTTTGTCCTCACATCTCCAGAATTGGAGAAACTGGGTTACCACCTTTTCAGCGTTTCATCGTTTTCATCGTTATTAGTGTTAACCAGTGTTGGGTATCGAGGACCTTTTGCCGATATTCAATATATATCGAATTTCAGGTACCCGATAATCGATATATCGCTTCGATATATCGAAAATCAAAATATCGCGATATATCGCCGATATATCACCGATATATCGTGTCGCCGATATATCGAGGCATTAGAAAAAAAATGAAAATCTTCACAGGTCTCCAAAGTCACGTGCCTTCGGACAAGGTGACCGTAAAATCTTTGCCGAAAAGAAATACGGTTTTTTCCTGAAAGTCAACATAAATTAATTAACTTCAACACCAAAGTGAAGGAGATCTCTGAGGTACATTGACGCGGTACACTTGCAAAGTACACGTACATAATACGCAAGTACGGATTTCCATACGAAAATGGTCGGTTTTTAAATCTTTGAGGATTTTAGAGATTTGATCATCAACTTACAAGGAACCACTCAAAATTAAAACACGTATGTAAAAACTTGTTCACAGACGATACACGATGTAACTGAGGCCTCTATGAAATTTTGTTGTCTGAACTATTACAGAGACCTCTTGGTGTAACCATACCCCATATAAGTAATTCAGTCACCTATCTTCTTTGCCTTCTCCTTCTCTTAGACAATCTCCCTACCACTCTTTTTATTTTTCCTCTTCCCCTCTTTCCTACCCCACTTTTTTCTCTTTTTTCTTAAGCTCCCATATCCTTTTCTCCTTTTTATTTT
>JBBHKE010003303.1:0-18420 GCA_037447655.1 Zygnema cylindricum | reverse complement strand
GCGACTAACCGTGCCCGCCCGTAACCGAAAAAGTACAAAATTAATCAATGTACAACGGAATAAGCCAATAATGACGCTTTGTCGCGTTCCCTAAGATTTGCGAAATGAATAGTGTACTACTGTGTCAGATTTGCGACGCTTTGTCGCGTTGCCTAAGATTTGCGAAATGAATATTGTACTACCGTGTCAGATTTGAGACGCTTTGTCGCTTTCCCTAAGATTTTCGAAATGAATAGTGTACTATCGTGTCAGATTTGCGACGCTAATCATGATGCCACGTACTTCCACGATACCAAAAGTACAAAGAACAATAATGTTGGAAAAAAAAAGTACAAAATTTTCATTTTTTTTGGTTTTTTGTTTGACCGACCGTAACTGACCGTTTATTTTTTTCCTGGTGAGTCAACCGACCGTAACCGCCCGACCCCCAAAATTTGGCAACCGAATCCGTTCCGGATCCGGCGCGGGGTCGGTTATCGGTCGGTCACGGTTTCGGTTGACCGTTTGCGACCTCTGCTATCTATTATTGATAACGATTTATTGACTTTTTCAAAAACGATATGTCGTAATTTATCGATCCCGTACCGATAAACTTTCGGGTATCTAAAATCTCGACTTTTGCGACCTCTGCCGATAACGATATCTTTTATTTCGGTTGTCGGACTTATCGCCGATTGCTTTTCAGTATAGAGCTAGAGATTTGTAATTACAAAACGTGTTTCGTTTGTCCAGACGGAAAGGTGTTTCGTTTGTCCAGACGGAAAGGGTTTCGTTCATAGTTCAAAAGCGCGAAAACGCGTGGAAACGCTATCTCTAATGACCGTGTACTATACGCGTACTATAAGGAATTTTTGGGGATAAAAACGCGTATAGGAAAACTACAAAAACTGTAGCTTGCAATGTCTATCCTTTTCGCACGTTTGAAACTATGGTTTGATTTCTTGCCCGGGCGCTTCACTCTTCCAGTAGTGAAGCAATCTGAAAGCTAAGCTTTGTACTCGAGTATTGCGATGTAGTCTTTCAGCTGTAGTGTTGCGTATGCTGAGAAGCCTTTCAGGTGACTATTCTACAATTTCCTACTCTTAACAATATCAAGAAGTACTCACCCCCCTAATTCACTATTTTTCGGTAATTTTTTAGCAAATTCGAAGTGAATTTTGTTATGTTCATAATTTATTCAGATTCAGAGGCCTCAATGGGAGCATAATCTTCTAAGGGTACCATACCTGAAAAACAGCTTTACCCGGCTATAATATTTCGGGAATCGTTTGACAACATCACATTAGGTTTGTGATAACACGATGTCGCTTAGCTGAAATTTAAGCCTGTTTTTTTCCTCAGCCATGTCTAACTTATGAACATATGGCTAACTATGTTAATTCATTCGGCTACAGCTGACGTCACTCCTATAGAGTAGTTACACGTACGCCATTAACGGCGTTACTGGCTAGTAATCGCAGTAATTGTACGAAAAAGTGAATGAACTGTACATTCTTCTGTACATTTACTGCAAGTACTACGTGTAGTTATCCTACTAGTGTGGATTTTCTAACAGTGCTGCTTTAAACAAGCAAAATTTATCTATGTTTTCATAATATTCATTTGTTGGAGTCAAAATTAAAAATGCAAATGCTTACAGTCTTCCATTTGTGTGGCTCAAACAGCAGATCACTTGTAGGCATCATTTGGAGCGTAGTAAATACCTGATTAGATAAAACCAAAAACTCGAGTTGAAAAACCTATAAAAAATAAGAAACTTTAGCTGGCTCTCTTTTTGTCTTTTCCTTTTTGTCTCTTTTGCTTTTGCAGATTGATTAAATACACCACTGTTCTTTCCAATCTCTCTCTCTCTCTCTCTCTCTCTCTCTCTCTCTCTCTCTCTCTCTCTCTCTCTCTCTCTCTCTCTCTCTCTCTCTCTCTCTCTCTCTCTCTTCTCTCTCTCTCTCTCTCTCTCTCTCTCTCTCTCTCTCTCTCTCTCTCTCTCTCTCTCTCTCTCTCTCTCTCTCTCTTCTCTCTCTCTCTTTCTCTCCCCTCCCCCCTCCCCCCTCCTCCTCTCCTCTCTCTCTCTCTCTCTCTCTCTCTCTCTTTCCCCCGAAACTCGGTGTGTTTTTTCCGGCCAAAGCAAATGCAGGCCCCAATTGACGCGTGGAATATTCTTGGCTTGAGCACAGGACGGGGTGGGTTCGATTTCTCTTTAATTTGCAAAATAAGGTTTATGCATTACCATGAACTGCATTGGCCACGTATTACCATAACTTACTTAACCGGAGGTCATGTGCTAGAATGACCTTTTGGAAAGGATGTCTGAGGAGTTTTTGAGAAGAAAAAAGAAAATCTTTGTTTCTTATCCAACTTTTCTTATGCCTCTTTTTATCAAATGCCTAGCTTAACAGCATCGTCGGAGATTTTTGTTTCTGGACAACTATTCTCCAATGTTTGTCGCATAATGGGTGGGAATTGTAGCCTTATTGTTTGGTGATTATTATTTTTTGTTGTGTGAGATATGATTTGCATCTTTGGTTCATGTTTGGAGGAGCTGGGGCGAGTTTACAGGGCAGATTGTAAGCGTTCCTACAAGGGAGAGTCTGGAGAGAGCAAGATTGCTAATGGAGGAGGAGAATCTTCAGTCAAGACTCCCTCGGTTTTGGGAAGAGGCTTCAAGATGGCAGTTGCAGTCTCTGGTATGTAAATTTTATTCCTTGAGGCATCGATCTTTCCATCCAAGGCATCAATCTTCATTTGAAGTGTTCAGAAAACTATTTAGTTGAGTTGCCCATGGTGAGCCACATGGCAAAATGTAATTAGTATGGTTTATTTTTTCAAACCATACTAAAACTGTTCGCTCTAATAATCCACTAACTTCAATAGCGATGACCGATGTAATTTTTGGATGAAGGATCAGAACAACTTGAATTGTTATTAGAGAGAAAAAAATGTTACTGTGGAGTTTACATTAGTGTTATTAATTCTAGTTCAGTCCTAAATGATGCGGCTATTTTTCAACCATTTAAAGAAAAAGCGTTAAGCGTTAGTAGCGCAAATTTATGGTCAAAGGCCAAAATAATCAGGACCGAATTGATGTTGTATAAAGCTTGTGACAATTTACATTGTACTTTCACCATCGAGTATGTGCAATTTTGTGTCTTTGCTTGTGTGCAATTTCACAAACAACACACAAGTACTTTCCACACTTCCTCAGAGTTGAGCACTGATTGCTATATATGCAGGTCCATGAGACACAAGGACCTCTCGTTGTTATGATACCTCCAGATTTAGCGTTTGATGCAACACAAGGGGCTCATCCACATCTCACACGGAGTGAGGAGTAGTCATGGGAAGCTCGTTGTACGAATCGCCAAGTGAGGACAGTAGGAAAGGATACAGTTTGATAACAGCTTGACTACAGTTTGATAACAGAAAAGTAAACGAGGTGAATAACGTCAGTTTTCGAAACATCGACCTTTTGCACTTTGCAGCAACAGAGTTTCGGTTTCAGAAAACAGTAATTTAGGGTTTTTGTAACGTGCTTGGAGGTTTTCTTGTGCTTTGTTGAACAAAAAATGCACCTGAGTTGCTGACGAAGCTTTAGATTGTGTGGATTTTTTTTAAACCTGATGAAACAGACGATTGTTTTTGCACCTGTATAGTTTTTCGAAACTCTAGCATGGAATCGACCTGACCATGCTGTGTGCATTTTTTGTGTATTTTTTGTGTTGAATATTGTATGTTATTAAACCACATGAGTACACAGAAAGAAAGGAAACGAACAGCCGAAAGGGAACAGAAAAAACGAACACGGGAGGAAGCAAACCCGAAGATAAAAATACTGTGAAAGGAAGGAATAAACTTTGAGATAGTAGTGAAATTCTCCCTAGCGCCCAATAAAGAATGTTAAAGATGCAATATTTGGCAAGAATAGGTGAAGTTTCGAGAGGTAATAACCGAAGGCGAAGACATTATTAAAAAAGCACAATGGTGATTAACCAAGAATGTAGATCAGGTCACGAACTACACCAACATCATTAAAATGTAAGCGCCAGTGTTCCAAAAGCCTTGCCTCATTTACAACTACTGAACTTTGGACAGCCTTTTTTTTCGTTTGTTTTACTCCCTCTCCTTTCACTTCCGCCTCCTTTTTTCCGCTTAGTGTTTGCTAGGCTTGTGAGCCACTTCCTGAAACGTTGTTGTATTGTAAAAAAGACGGGTCTGGGCATTGAACTGGTGAAGACTTCATATAGAAATATTTCGCACAACAATGTGTACAGATAGACATAATGCCCCGTACAATATTACTGCAACAATTTTGGAATAGATTCTATTTTACTTTGATAAGCAGACATTCTCAAATCAACAACATCCAAGAAACATTCCAAACAGCCCAAGTGGCAATACCCCAAGTGACCGAACAATGGTTTGACAGTTGATAGTAAACACTACATGTACAAATGACGTTGGTGATATAACTCAGTTGTAATAACTCAGGTGGTCCGAAATCCTATTTCATAAGGGTAAACATGGCCGCCATCATCTCTACAACAAAAAGTGAATCACAAAACAACAACTCAAGGTCAACACATAACAATTGCAGTCATGATCACCACGAGATCCACGATAATTTTTCACACTTCGTTATTAGTAGTGTTGGGTATCGAGGACCTGTTGCCGATATTTGATATATATCGAATTTCAGGTACCAAATCAAAATATCGCGATATATCGCCGATATATCGAGGCATTAAAAAAAAAAAAATGAAAATCTTCACAGGTCTCCAACGTCACGTGCCTTCAGACAAGGTGACCGTAAAATCTTTGCCGAAAAGAAATACGGTTTTTTCCTGAAAGTCAGCAGAGTGACGGAGATCTCTGAGGTACATTGACGCGATATACTTGCGAAGTACAGGTACATAATACGCAAGTCTGGAATTCCATATGAAAATGGTCGGTTTTCTAATCTTTGACGATTTTAGAGATTTGATCGTCAACTTACAAGAACCCACTCAAATATATATATAACTCAAAAATATATGGGCCCATGTGGTATCTAGTGTCGACGACGACTCGTTACCGTTTCAACAATTATTATTGTCTACTCATTCACAATTATCAGTCGAGGCCTAATATGCAAATACTCCATTCTCTTCCTTCAGAACTGGTAATCACTCCCATGTGCACACATGTATAGTGTAAATATGGTACTCGCCGACGAATTCCCTAGTCTATTGAAGCGCGAGCCCAAATTTCATCTTGCTCTGGTTGAAGGTGAAGGAGTAGCTTGATGTTGCTCCATTTTTCCTGTCATTATACCTATTTTTTCCTCATTTTTCCTTTTATACTTTCCTTACATCTCGGCTTGCCGAACCCGTTACTCTTTTTTAGGCTCCATTAAATTTGTCGTCGGTCTATAATCGATATACGCCTCCATATATTACGTTCCTCGCACTATAGGAGCGTAAAATAACAAACGATATGGTTTAAGATGGAATCTTTTTAGTGACCATCAAGAGCAAGTCACAATAAAATGTGAGGCGTTACAATACTTTCGCCATGTTATAAATTTACGGGTATACCTTGCCGTCGGGTGGATCTTGTGTTTGTGCACAGGGCATAAAGAGCAATGGGTGACGTAATTCTCACAAATCCAACGGGATCCCGCGAGTTACATGGCATAGTGGAGTTGTTACTCGAGATGTAGCAGCCTATAATGACGGGACCACGAGATTAAACTCGATCGACAACTTCATACCATTTGCTTAGAGAAATTTGGGAGCTTTGAATCTTCATTCGATAAGTTTTGATGGGACTACGATCGACGGTATTTTGAAGTTAAAGGACTTCGTACCCCTGCCTAATTTTCATGTCAACTTTATTACGATAATGCTTTTCTGTCACCCTTCAATGCTCTTAAGTTTCGACCCTCATCCGACAGAGCATGGAGGTGAATGATGGTCGTGGAATGGGAGACTTACCTCCGCGCCTCTTGGCGCACGTAGTTGATATTTGATTTTTAACCTTTAGTGCGGAATTGTGTTAGGTTTGCGTCGACAACCCATTTCCTCTTTGAAAATCAGTGGACATAGTACATTTTAGTGTTTTTGTCGTTTGGTATTTTCTTTTCTATTTATTTTTATAGTTTTCAAATGCATGTTTTTAGTTTGTTTAACTTTTGTGATTTTTTTAGTCCGTTTGGGTTTTTTCATCTATTAACTTTAATGGTGGTCAACAATTTTTCATCTCAATCATGTTTTGTACTTTGATGGTTTCACTATCGTTTTGTTGATGATGAATTCCTCTCCTTCATTCGACTCTATAACAATTGGTGTGCATTTCAACCCTAAACCTTAATATAGCTTTCTTTGAAACCTTTACAACATGAGTTTTGTTCGTAATATCTACAAAAACTTGAAATGAGCGCTCTATACGCGCGTATTGTTTAGCTCACTAAACCTATGGTATTAACTACACCGTTGAAGTTTTTTTTAAACAATACCTTAAAAGTTTTTTAGCAAATTTACAATACATACTACTGTAGATGTTGACCACTAATAGGGTCACCACACTTTGTCATGTGCATTACCGTAATATTTAAAGCACCTAGCTGGTAAATCAAACAGGTAGTATTTTACAGTAGGCTTAATTTTAGTGATTCTGCAATTTCGATTTGTTTTTTGTTATTTTAAGATTATCATGAAGCTTTTTTGGACTCGCAAAACTTTGAAATGTCACCAACGCCACTTGAGGAATGAATCAACCAAAGTGTACGGAAAAGAGGAAGCTTCCTCCACCACCACTGTCGGGTGTCCATTATGCATGTGCCAAAGCGAGCACGACGCTAACCACGGGGCGACACATTGGCAATCCTTTCCCCATTTCTGACTTTAACTTCATAAGCTTCTGGCCTCCTGCCAAAGTGGCAACCTTATCAATCAAATAAACACTTAACACAACACCGGGAATAGTAATTAGAGTTATGTATGCTAATTCCGTCACCCCAAGTTTTGACTCTATCACCATAAATAGAGTACATTATTCTAAATTATTGTTTACATTATTTAAGGTACCTTTTCAACGAGGGTTAATAACTCTAATACAGTGCCATTTTGAATAGTGTGGCGTACGGTCGGTGTCTGACCGTGCAAAATTGTTCTTTATTAAGTAAGAAAAGTACAAATAATGATTTAATACAGGCCGTTGTCATGTAACTGTGTTTTAACAAACCGCGTAGTGCAAAAGTCATAATGATTCTGTACGTGTACCTAATTTATAGTAGATATATTCAACGCCCAAATTTACGCCCAAATTAGAGTTAGGGTGGCGTTCTACCTGGATTTTATATAATTGTATGGCCAACATTACAGGATGCTACATTCTAAACAATGTCCTTTCACGCAGGATCTGTAATCCACGTGCTTCAAAATGAGTGGTACCACGTCATATAAGATCGTATATTGAAATCGTCAAATAGTTTTTACACCGACCAACTTCAACTTGAAATCTTCATTTGCATAGCATGTAGTGCGAACCAGGGCATCGTACCACACAGATATTTGCAAACGCTTGTCAGATGCCAACTCATTTTTTTGTAATTTCTGATTTTTCGCGTGACGGATGAGAGATTCCACAAATAGTGTGACAATTGGCCGGTAACAAAAATAGCGCGACGAAAGTTCGTTACGAGATTACTTTTGTGATTTCGCCATTTGGGTTGTATTTTTTAATGTATATATCATGTGCGAAAGTTTTCGATTTATGTTGGTTGCCGTCCCGACACGTATGTTCATTATCTAACGCGTCGCGAGTCAATTATTTATGCAAATAGTGATGTACCTCGACGAGGTACATGACCAATTACAAAAACTTTCGACGCGAATGCTTCGCGAAAAAGCATCCTACGGTCATTCTTACCTCCCACACCTTTGGAGAACATTGGAACGATTCTCTGTAATGTTGAGTAATTATATGAATTGCACAATTTGTACTTTTTTGTCGTTTACGTTTTGTGGCACGGAATGAAAATCACGTCGTACGTGCAGTATCAGACAATTTGTCATTTTCGCTAAAATAGCATATTATATAAAAATATAAAATATTTAATTTAATAAAATACTATATATCGCAATAATTTTTACTGGTACAATATATCGAGGATTCTGCTCGATCGATTATTCAATATATCGAATATCGAAATTATCGCGATATGAATTTACCCGATACCCAACACTAGTTATTAGAGTCGAAATATTCTCATGCAGTCAAAAGGATATAGCTCAGTATCGAGTGCTGGATTTTCATTCCGAGGGAAGTGATTGAAAGGTGACGATTTTACACTTGGATCGTGATGTCACAACTGAAAATACGGCAATTGTGTAAAGAGAGGAAGTGCTTCAATTGCCCAAAAAATATTTGATTATAACAAGAATGGGCCATGTACCTCCATTTCATGTAAAATGTCCGAACCAAATAACAACTTCGAAAGATCTTGATGGTCAATAGCATTGGAGACAGCAGAGATCCCTCCCTCAATGTAATAAAAGAGAACTAAACGGCTAACTACCCATTCCCAAATTCTCAAATTCCCAAATTCATTATGACATCAACCAGGGAAAAGAGTCAGGAAATAAGCAAAGCAACCATTCATATCCTGGCCACCGCCATTGGGCGTCTAGAAATAGATCGCCGTGTATTTGGGAAATCCGGCGAAGGGGATGTTCATCATTTTTCAAGTTTGGTTAAGTAATAACAGAACCACCTATGTTTTAGTCAAAAAGTTTTCATGGATGAAACTTTCATCCAACAGTAACAAGCATCATATAGGTTGTCAAAGAAAGCCTTATTGTTTTTGTTCATTTTATCATACATTCAAACTGTACTTCTGTTGTCTCGAGTGCCTTAATTTCCGGATTTTCTGCTTTATATTCTCAACATAATACTTCTACGTTAAATTTTTACTTTTTTTCTTTTTCCACCTGAATTCAGTTTTCCTTTCCTCTCCAGCTGTAATGTTGACTAAGTCACATTCTCACAAACCGCAAACAACCCAACACTCAATCTCAATCAACCAAACCATACATTCATAGCCTTCAAATAGATAACTATATCCAACTCTATTGGAGAAAATTGAAAACAACAGAGACCCAAAGACATGCCACAAAAAACGGGTTGAGACACAACATCTCCAAAATGATCCCAAAAATGACTTTCTTGTCGAAACTTTTGAATACACCCACCATCCACATTTTTGAAAAACCCCGATCTTAACACACACAGCATAAAACAAGCAGGGTTCATAAACCCACTACTGTCCCGCCTATCCAGCAAACCATCTGAGACGATACAATCCTCACCGAGCCTTGCTGACTTGCAAGTCAAGATACCGGTTGTCAAATTTCTTAATATGGACTTCACAGCCCCAAACCAACCGTGCGTCCGTCGCGTCTCCTTAGGCCCACAGCAAACTGTTTTTCCAATTCTTCTTGGATTTCCCGTTGCTTTTCGTCGGTCAATGCGGCCGCGTTTGTTTCTGAGACTGCCGTCCCAGCAATGGACGGCTCGGATTTTGCTCCTTCGCCCGGGATTTTTTCGGTCTTGACGCCCTGCCCAAGTCAGGGACAAGGAAGACACATGCACACTCAGCCTCTGTGGCTGGTGTTAGCCGACAAACCAAGGACAAATGCTTACTACTTGCATTGTATACCTTACTGTGTGGCACTTACAACAATTTTAACGTCAAACTTATCAAATGACAACTACTACTGTTCTCTGTTGACGCAAAAAGTTTAATTCGTGATTGACTACCAAGCGGAGCTAGAAAGGGAAATTCTTTAGGAGACACGTGCTGTGACACGGCAGAAAAATGCACCACTAGGCATCAAAGTACAAAATATCCTATTGAGTTCTGCAACATAACTCTTCTCGGTTTAAAAAACAAAAAACAATCACCCGCCTGGTTCACCCGTCTTACAAATTGATCAAGAAAATATGCATTTAACTGAAGTACTCTAAAAAGAGACCCTAGATGCAGAAGAGAATCCCTTGACTTCTGTATATTCAAACCAAGCTTGACCATCAAATAAAATGTGAGCAAATAACATTAAGTCAAATAAACAAACACCACCCGAATCCTTACCATAAGCTTCTGGAACTTTTCTTCCCTCTCACGATCTGCGAAGTGGACCGTATCCCAACGATTTGTTCCAACAGCTGCAGCTGGTTCCTGCATAAAAAAAACAAAGATAACGGGGCTGGTTAAAAAAAACTTGCCTCAAAAGCAAAACAATACTCTCAACAATGTTACAGGAAAATGAAGGGATAAACAAGTTGGAAAGTGAAGAGTAAAACAAGGGCCAAAGAAGTGTGGCAAATGATCCAAGCCCAACCTAAATTATGCATGGAGCTAAGAGCCCAGACTACGAAACTGATAACAGTTTTGGTTTGAACCAGGATAAGTCGCGTCCAGGATCTCTATACCAACTTCAAAATCACTGAATCTCGATTATTTAAAGACCACAGCAGATGATGCCATAAAAGCGGCATTGACAAAGTTGACATAAAAAAAAAGGCAGGAAAACTACCACAAACAAAGCCTCCTGACGAGGAACTATATACCAGTTTAAGGATGGCGTATGGCGTAACTACTTAGTCATATCAGCAAGAAAAAGTGGATCGAATAACTCAATTATGAAAAAGACAAGTGAATGCATGTGAACATATCAGCCATAATAAAGGAAGGCACTCCCCTCTCCTCTCCTCCCCTCTCATTCTCTCATCGCCCCCTCTCTCTCCCCCGAGGTACCCAATCCCACTACCTCCTCTTCCCCTCCCCCTCACGCTCTCCCTCCTGGCCTCCCTCCAGGCCTCCCTCCTGGCTCCCCGTCTCTCTCGTCCCGCACTCTCTCTCACCCTCTTATGCAAATACACAAGGATAACAGGACACAGAATAACACAGAAGACCAGTCAAAAATCGAAGCAACAAAAAATTGAAAGCTGAGATTATTAACATAAGCACACATGCTCGCGGAAGGTCCAAGGGGACATGGCCCTAGTTTTCCTGTATGACCATCTGTTTTTAGAAACGAGGACGACAAGAAGGCCGAGAAGAAACAATAGGCATTTCCTGGCCTAATACAATAACAGTGTGTCCACAAAATGACATAATCTTCTTTGAGGAACATCCTTACTGAAGATTCTTTGCTCCCATGGCAAAGTCTATTAAATGGGAGATTTTAGAAATAATCCCAGGTTGCTTGGTAACTACAACCATAGTTTCGTGTATAATACACGTATAGGACGGGGTAACAGCAATAGTTTTCATACATTTAAACTATGACTATGACAACGAACGCAACTCGAACCTATGCAACCAGGGCACAAACTTTAAAACACCCTTCCGGTAAGATAAAGATTTTGTTCACAAAGAAAAATTCACTCACAGGTCAGATACAGGTCACTAAGTGGAAAGAAAGGTACAACGAGTTAACTAACCTCCACCACAGCGGCTTTCTTGCTGCCCCACAAAAGTCTCTTTTTCTCATCCGCAGACATACTTCCAGGTACACCCATGCTTGCATTCACTGCAATCATTAAGCAAGTAACGTGATAGCAATATATTTGAGTTAAGAAATTCAGGATCAGAAAAGGGCCTACGGCAACTAAATTGTAAACATCCATAACTGGCCGAGATAAAATGGTCTATATAAACAAGCTTGGGTAATTAGAACTAAGGAAAAGCAATAAACATTGGTCAGAACCCAAGATAACCAAAATTCTTCAACCGTTGAAGTGCATGCAAGAAGGAAAAGCATTGCCAAGCATACAATTCAATTATACTTGAGCATGATAAGTTTAAACAGTACTGGGGCCTGATCAACAGAAACGATTACCAACACAGAAACACCTAAAAAAAATTTGGATAATTCTCAGCAAAATGCAGAAAGATAATTGTGATACGCGTAGCACGGAAAGTTGAAACTTAAGCTAGAATTAAGCTGTTCTAGTCAGAATTATAATAGGCGCAAATAATACAAAGCCAGCTTTGCGGACCATGATCCGAAATGTGAAAACAATTGGAAACACTATATGTAGTTTCCTGTAATATACGCATATCATATGGTAAAAAAAGCCGTAAGGTACAAGGGTAACCACAGATATCGTTTCCAATTTGTTTTCACACATTTGAACTTTAATTCTATAATATGAGAGGCAATCACCATACCTAGCTCAGCTGCTTTTCTGGCAGCCAATAGCGCAGCGATCTGAGGAATCACTCCACAATTTTGCGAAGGCTGAGGAAGAATCCCTTGAGAAGGAACCGCTTGAGGGAGAACCGCTGGGAGAACCGCTTGGGGGAGAACCACTTGAGGAGGAACTGCTCGAGGGAGAACCGCTTGAGGAAGCTGATTGGCAGGTGGTCCCCATTTGGAAGCCCTTATTGCTGCCTTTGCTGCTCTGGCTTTTGCTTCAGAATCCGCATCAGTTCCTTGCAAAAGAACAAGATTCTCTTGCTGGGGAGTGTGTTCAGGAGGCACATGTTGAGGCATAGTTGATTCACTAACGGGGGCAGACATAGTCTCATCTGGAGTAGGAGTTTCAGTAGGAGCACCCACTTCTGTCATACGACGGTCCTCTGATGCCGTCTCCTTCTCAACCTCGGCGTCTTCAAGCAAGCCCCTGTCCTGTGCTTGACTACTTTTCTCGAAAGCTGTACCTTTTCTTTTCCTACGATTTTCTACTTCTGTTGAGCCAGCCTTCTGTGGTTGCTGACTAGATTCCTCAATATCTCCACGAACATCCCCTCCTGACGCCCTCGTTTTATTCCATTGGTCAACTGAATCATTGTCGGCCATCGCAAAAAAACTGCTGTTCATTTTACTCCTGTCTTGTTCCAAATTCTTCTCCTCGTGGAGGTCCCTACTTTCTTCAGTATCCCCATCATCCTTATCTACAGAAACGTCCCTGTTATCCCGCCTGTCATCCTTCCTGTCCTTCACATCTATCTCAAAACTATCAGCATCTTTACCTGAGCCGTCACGCAACACAGGACTGGCCCCACTGACTTCTCTGTTGCCTTTCCTGTTTCCATCCCTCGAATTAGGTCTATCCCTGGACTTATACTCATCTCTCGAAGGATCTTTATCCACGTTCCTCCCACGCTGCTGCACCCTATCCCTGCTGTACCTTGAATCATCTTGACGGTAATGATCTCGCCCTCTTTCCATCCTCCTGCGATTGTCATAGTCACCATGTATAGTCCGAGCTCCCCTACCACTGTCCCTGTAGTCCCTACTACTAACCCTGTAGTCTCTTCCACTATCCTTGTAGTCCCTTCCACTATCCTTGTAGTCCCTTCCACTATCCCTGTAGTCCCTTCCGCTGTCTTTATAGTCCCTACCACTGTCTCTGTAGTCCCTACTACTGTCCCTAGAATCACCTCTATCCCTCCCATAGTTGTCATCCCTCCGGTTCGAGTTCCTTCCTCCATGATAATCTGAATATCGGCTTCCGCCTTTGTCTCTTCTTCCTTCCAAACCTCCCTTGTCTTTCTCTCGCCCACCAATTTCATCTCTTCCCTGCCACCGTCTATCTCCCCGCCCATTCCCCATCTTCTCTTCGGCATATTCATCGCGCCGTTGACGAAAAGACACGCCGCGGCCACTGTCATCATGTCCATGATTGTCTTTGGCTTCTGCGCTCCTATTAGTATATCCCTTTCCGACTCCATTTTTTCCAGCTGTCGTGCTTTCCGGTGTTACTTCTGTTTTTCTGATAGCTCCTAGGTCACTGCTGGCTACCATCCTATCGTCTGATTGAATGCCATGCCGGTCTTCAGAGTCTACCGTTTCCAGATCATTGGCGCTCCTTTTACCATCAGCATTTTCTCCGAAGGCTTGACCCGCAGACGATTCAGGACTGTGTCCAATTCTGTTTTTCCTTTCCATGCTAAGTTTGTTGTCCTCACCGCGTCCAGCTGCCATAAAACACAGTGAACACAGAAAAAACGTACATTAATTCTAATCATACAATGAAAATAGTACGGGAACATTGTTTTGTATAAGAAAATAACACAAGGCAATTCAAAATGAAATATGCACAGCACAGAGCTCTCAGTAGTTCCACAAGTTTACAGGAATTGTTATAAGAAAGCAAAAATACATTTAATAGTCCAGCTTCACCAGTCATAAAAGCAATTTCCATAAAAACACCAAGGTTAACCATTGATGGAAAGCCACAAAAGCAAAAAACCGCCTCAAAACTTACCAGGCCTATGAGGAGACGGCGAACGCGACAGAGTCTTTCGTCGATACTTTCGATGTGAAGGCTTGCGAAGTGCTAAACCTCCGGAAAGAGTCGCCGTTGTCTCCACATTTCTGTCAAATTCGTCTCCTTCACTCAGCTGGCCGCGTTCATCCATACCGCAGGTAAGCTTTCAGAAAAGCCGAAGCCACTCACACTACACAAATCAAAACTTATGTGGAGCAAGGAAGGAATGATGACCATTTCCAAAAACTATCTGTTGACGAACTGTGAGTATGGAGTGCATCCTACGATCCTATCAGCTTCAAAGATTCAGGACAATGGAAATACTGAAACTGTATTTCATGTACCCTAAATTACAATATACACCTTCGCACTCTATTTAACCGTACTACTGTAGCGTACTTTTTTACATCGGTTCAAACCATAGTTCAAAAGTAGGTGAAAGTAGGCCCATACAGTATGCCTATTGTATGCAAAACATACAATATGCCCTTAAGACCCATATTGTATTGGTCGAAAAATGAAAAAAAAGGTTAAGAGGGTGCGAAATATACTAGACCGAACGTCCAGAAAAACCTTCAGAGGAGACGGCTCACGAATCTGTACCTCCGAAATTGCGAGACGACGTGTATTTCGTGTTATGTAGATGATATAAACCATCGCATCATAGTTGTTCAAATCGCACGATTTTTTCCTTTTTTCCGATTAGAACGTATAATTCGTGACTTTTGAATAAATCGGAAAAAAACGAGGTGTACTTTCTGTCTGGTAAACTGAACGGAGAATTTACGGTAACTGTACGGTATTTACAGTAACTGTACAGTTTTATACCCAAAAAGTACGGAATTTGACTAAAAGATACGTATATTTTTCGGTGAAATTTGAGCTACTTTTTATTTAAACCGTCAGATTAGGACGATCTGACGGTCGATGATGAAAGTAACGATCTAAGAAGATCACATGAAAAGCCCATAACACAACTTTCGATAGGACTATCGTCAGATTCGGACGATCGGACGGCCGCTGATGAAAGTAGTGATCTAAGAAGATCACATGGAAAGCACGTAACACAACTTACGCTAAAGGCGGCCTACAAAAGGCCTACCAAAAAACGCCTACTTTTGAACTATGATATAAAGTTATAAACCATCGCATGGAATAGCAAAACGACAAAAAAGGTTGTCGAAATCGTTAGAGTTCCGCATTCGGATTTTCATCACCTTTCTCGCTACAACACCGCCAATCGCTATTAGAGTCAAGGATTAAATAGCGTCAAAAAACAATTAGCGTTATTGATTCTAATTTAGTACCTGAGACGTGGCAGATTATGGTCCACGTACTTAAATAGCGTTATTAACTGTATTTCAGGTTTTTTTTTTTGAAAAAAGGGCACCGAATTGGCGTTATATACTCTAATAGCGATTGACGGTGTACTGAACATAGTCTCGTATCAGCTTCAACTTTCTTTGTCATTTTTAAAGTGAGCAAAAATGCCCCCGAAGAGAGGAAGGGGGTCCAAAACCGGTGGAAGTGGAAGGTATGTCCGCAGACTGTTTGCGAGGTCAAGTTATTAAACTTGCTGTTTTATCGATGTTGGTTATGTTTTTTGAAATAATCTGTGTTTTTTTTCTAATTAGTAAGCTGATCTGTTCAATTTACAGTCTTTCAGTGGCCACAGACTTCAGCTTAATTGTACATGGCTCCTCATTTTCCATACTTCACTGTGATTTGTTTTTAGCGTCGATTATGCTACACCGTGAATTGCTCTTTACGGACACGTCTGCACGGAGAAAAGCTGATGTAAAGTGGCGAAAAAAACTTTGACGCTAATAGCGGTTCATGGTTTAGTTATTTATGGTTACAACACTAATAGTGATTCACGGTATACTATATATTGTGCCATTTTCAAAGCTGTGCTGTAAAATGTTTTGACAACATCCATTGCAAAGTCTTTGTTCTTGTAAACCGTTTGTAAGTCGTTATTAGCAACCTTCGTTATTTATGTGAGGACGTTATTTTTGCAATATTAGTATCTCCATTTGTTTTATTATATGTATGTAAAAATCAATTTGTTATAATTGCAAGATATTGTTGCTTACTCCATTTGTATGATGGTATCCAAACTTTTGGAGGCTGTCTGCAGTCAGGCATCATCAGATGAGAAAAGTAAACGGCGTGGAGAATCAGGTGGACGTCCTGACAGAGGTGATTTCCAAAACCAGGCCCTACTCACAATGTTCCATTCCTTTCCATTCCTTTTCATTGCTTTTCATTCCTTTCCATTCCTTTTCATTTCTTTTCTTTTCTTTTTGTTTCTTTTCATTCTTTTTGATTCCTTTCTTTTCATTCCTTTTTATTCCTTTTCGTTCCCACAACTTTCTTTCCTTTTTATTCTTTGTTATTCCTTTTCATTACAACTGTTCTTTCCTTTTTTAATTGCGTTTGCCTGGTAATGATCCTGTCCCTATATCCAGTGAGTGTATTCTTTGATTGGCGTCTTTTAGTTTAATTATTGTTATTCAATTTTTCAAGCGGAAATGATTATCCATATCATGCATAAAAATACGCCTGGTACAATACACAATTATCTAGTCAAGAACAAAGAAAAGAAAAGAAATGAAAAGAAAATTGAAGAAAAGGACAGTAAAGTACAACGAAATACGAAAAAGAAGCATAGATTTTTTTTCCAAGGAAAGTAATATTATTGGGGCATTTTTGTTATTCCTTCTGCTTTTGTGGTTCTGTTTCCATGAGTCAGTAGTCCTTTCGGAATTTTTGAGTTGCAAACAGTATTGTTGTTACATACTACAATTTTGCAAGGATATGTGAGATTGTTCGGAATTTATAAATGTTTGACCAAATGGTCGAATTGTTAATGTTTTACATCGACTTTTTTTTTTTCTTTTTTAGCACAAGATTATCATCTAATGCTTTTGGGTGTGAACCGCATAGTAAGACATGAATGGGAGTCAAGCGAATATGTTCAGAACATTTGCAGTCTTCATTTCACTTGATTTTGCCTCATCAAATTCCAAAGCAAAGCCAAAAAAGCCAAAAAAGCCAAAAAAGCCAAAAAGCCCAAAAATCCAGAAAAGCCAGAAAAGCCAAAACGGCCAAAACAGCCAATTTTTTTTTTTTTTGGATTCTGATGATGCTCTGCCTTTGTATTAAAAATACGAACAGGGGACTCGTAGTTTATCTCTTCTCTCTTTGTCTTAATATTGTTAATGTACAGATTTCGTTATCTATGGACAAATCAGAACATTATGGTCTTTTCTGAAGGGATAACCTAGCTGTACAGCAGTGTTTCTTAGGTTGTCTCTCGTATTTCTAGGTGTAACTCTCTCATTGTCATCTGAATATGGAATTATTGTGGAAATGTGGACATGAAGGATTGGATCAACTTCTGACTCTGACAGGTTCTCTCCAATTTAAAGGGACTTCCAGAGTCAGGTTCTCTTCAATTTAAAGGGACTTCCAGTTGCAGTTGAATTGTGTATTCATGTGGTAACAATTCACTTGGTGAGGATTGTGAAGGTTGCTGGTATTTTCTATTTTTTCTGGCTGCTTTCTTGGAATTGAAAATGCGAGTATGTTGCAAATACAGGGTCTCCAGCCCCTCAACCTCAACCTCGACCTCCAGGCCCTCAACTTCCACCCTCTCAGCCAGTTCAACAACCTTATCAGCAGCCTTATCAGCAGCCTCTGCCTCCTCCTCCTCCTGGGTTTCGACCTCCCCCACAACTTAGTGGGCAAGTCAGGCAAGTGCCTCCGGTTTCGGTTTCAACACCAAGTCAAGGTACCATAGGAGGGACAGTTGGCTCTTCGTCGGTGTATAGTGCGAGCAGTTCCGGACAAAGTTCTGGACAATTCTCATCTGGAGGAGTTAGTAGCTCCACAATCATTTCCCTGTCGTCTTCTGAAAGGTCGAGTGGTTCTTACAGCGCCCCTGCAAGGCCGGGACCCGGCACACGGGGAGCTCCCATTAAGCTCGTGGCGAACCATTATGCGGTTCGAGTCAGGGTGTGCACACTGTCAACTTTATTTTTTGAATGGAATGGTTGGAAAAATGTGGAAAACTTGTTTTTTAGCTCTCTCTTGCTCCTATTTCTCCCTGCCTCTCTCCCTCTCTCCCTCTCTCCCTCTCTCCCTCTCTCCCTCTCTCTCCCT
>JBBHKE010003302.1:0-92499 GCA_037447655.1 Zygnema cylindricum | reverse complement strand
AGTTTTAAGGGAGTGTTGTGACTTGAAAAATTTACTACTCAGTAAATTGGTCAGTGGGAGAGGGATTGGTAGTTAGAATATTTTTGAGAAATGTCTGTATAAACACTTCAGTCTTTCCTCTAATAGTGTGAAAGTCACTCAAAGTACAAAAGAGTGTAATGTACTTTGTTGGGACACGCGGCGCCAGCTGACGGCGGATCAAGTTTATCCAGTACGGAATTCGAAGGTAACCTATATAGTCACATATGACAAATCGGACGGACAGGAATGCGCGCGTCAACAACTGAATTAACAGATTACGGATGCAAGAATGAACGGGGAATATGAATCGTGTCGACCGACGCGATTTGAAATGGGACCACATTGGGACAAATGTAATTGGACGCGTGTCGTCCAGCGCGAAGACATAACTTACATTTTACGGCGTTCTGCAAATTCCGGAACGCTCTTAAACCGACGCTAAGAGAATCTTTTGATCCAGAGTACATCGACGGCAAAGGAAGTCTGAATGGACCACAGTTGACTAAGCAAGTCTCGTCGCTTTGCGCGACCGACTTGCTTCCAAGGTTTTCACTTTTGTGTGTACAAACATTTGGACGTATTGGCCAATTGCTGACTAAGTTAGTGGCATAATTTAATGTACGGACCATATTTGTAAATATCTGAAATAAACGTTATTTATATGTTATGGATTAATTATTAGTGTTACCATAATAAAATAGGATAAAAACTATAATTAGGGTTTGGACATATTGTCGGTATAGTAAACGTACCGTTGACGTAAAATGTCTTTTTTAGTGTAATGTACTTGTTACACGTGTAGTTTTTTGATAAGTGTAGAGATCGGTAGATGAATATGTGAGTATAAATTGTAAGACTTAGTTTATTTTCCGTATCACAGCTGAGTTTATCAAAGATATGGCAAACTGTTTTTCTACAACTTTGACCTGTTAGTGTGATCACTCTGGTGGTTAGTTTTATGTGAAACTTTGTGAATGAATTATGTGATCTAGAATCTATATTTTGGTGTAGTTTCACTCTGTTCTGGTGTGAGGAGTCTATTTGGTTCGTTTGGTAAGCTGTCACATGTTTTTTGGAAACTTTGCAGCTCATATCTATGATTTATTTGATGTATTTAGCTGTAACTTTGGGAGGTTACAATGTCTAGGATAAACTACATATTGGTGCAGTTTCAGCTACTTTTATTAATTTTGGAGTTATCAGAGGTGTATGAAATACAACTGTTTTGGAGGGTAGTCTGTGGTTCTTCCGAGCGTAATCCATGGTTGAAATAGGCTATGGACAACAAGACCCAGGTTCAAATCTGGCTCAGGGCATCATTTTGATCACCTGTCAATTTTTCTGCTTGTTTGCCTGTGTGTTTGCTTGTTTCTTTATAACTATGGGGGCAACCAGTTTTTCTGCCTGTCTGCCTGCTTGTTTGCTTGTTTCTTTTAACTATGGGGGCAGCCATGGCTATCCGTGTCTACCAGTGACTACGACAAGTATGGATGACTTAGACAAGACCATCTAACAAATACATAGTGTTGGACGACCATCCACATTATTCGGGGCTCCACAAGATTTGGAGGACTGTGATTCTCAACAGGATATGGGCAGTCAGAAAAAATGTGATGACAAAGGAGAAAGTAACGTCCTAGATAGAAGAAAGGAAACGAGAAAGGAGAAGCTTACACTAGTGATGCCGAGATTGGCATCAAAGCTGGTATTGGTGGAATAGATGCCTAAAACAAAGGAGAATAACCCTGATATTTGGGACTACAACACCTCAATCACGTATCACTTCATTCGCGGACATCTTACCCGGAAGATGACCACACCTCACCTTAATGTAGAAAGGGAGGCCGATCTGTGGGAGGCACTTGAAAACATTTTTAGGAGTGGCACAATTTTAGGAACAAAAACTCGTAGATAAAAAATATCAAGCATTTGGTTATAAAAGAGAGAAAATGCTTGACTTTTCTAATAATTTGGCCCGTTTATTTGGGGAGTTACATAGTGCTGGGAAGGTGGAATTTTAGAAGGAGAAGGTGAATACCTTGTTGATGAAGCTCCCAGAAGAGTATGACCATATTGTTCACAAAGTTTTAGATCTGCCAGACAGTCGATGGATTTGGAACACAGTTGTTAGAATGATCTTGGTTAGAGAAAACACCATTGAGTTTGGGAGCGGACGGAAGAGTGGTCAAGCCTTGGCCGCCGGAACCAATTGGAGAGATTAAGAGAACAAGAAACCTTATGGGAGTTTTGGCGGAGGAGGGAGAGGAATCTAACCGGACGCATATGGATCTCGACCTCGAAAGGGGCTTTGCCATTTTTTGTAAAAAACTGTGTCACTACATGGCAGAGTGCACTAAGCTGACGGAGCTGAGGCTCAAGGAGAACTAATCATGTGGACCTTTCGTAAAGAAGAAGGCACTTGTGACCACACAGATAAAAGGGGAGTTTGCAGAAAAAGAGATCTCCGACAAAGAGGACGGAAAGCTTCTTTTCAAAGAAAAGTTGGAGGAGAAGGAGATCTCACGGAGGCAAAAATGTGCGATCAGAGGTATTTGAGAAGCTCGGAGGAAGATTGGATTATTCAATCGGGTGCCTCAATGCATATGTGCCATGAAAAAAAGTTATTTACTAAGCTGAGAAAGATCTATACTGTAGAGATAGAGTATGTGGTGTAACTTTGTGACCTCCATTAGTACACAAAATATGCAGCTTGCTTGAAGCCTCAAGGATAATTTTAAATGCCTCCCTTCTTTTTCAAACACCTGCCTTCGTGGTATACAATGACCATGACTTACTTCACCCGTGAATCGATAAAGTCCACTAATATCTGTTTATATATTTAACAATTATTGTATATCCCAGCACAAGTACTAGACTATTGGATAAGACGACCAGCTAGTTTGGCAATCTGTATGAACCAGGATCAAATCCTTAGTACGTCATCATTTTGCAAGGGCTAATCCCCTATCTTCTTCGGCTCTTCAGGCAGCCATGGCTCTATCTCTCTCTCACCAGTCTTCAATGACTACAAAGGGAATTGGGACTGGAGAGAGGGAAAGGTAGAGCCTGACTGCCCAGTAAGACCTTTTAGTTTTTTACATTTTAACCTAGAAAATACAACAAAACCTCCGATTTCAACATGGAGATGGGAGAGTGGTAACTACAGATCTAATTGCATTCGTAGATCTAAAAGTACTTGTAGAGGGTTAGACGTCCATTGTCAAATTTTCAGATGTCGTCTAAATACCTCTGTTATGCAAAAATATTATCTCTACCTCTATCTTGGATAATAAAGATTTTGAGACTTACAATAGAAAGGGAACTTTCACAGCAAAGTATGATGAAGAGGTCTATTTCACTGCTAACATCGGTAGTTGAGGAACATTAAGGCTTAACTTGAGCAATGAAAATAATTATGCTTATTATGTTGGTGTCCTCGAGATGATGATATGGCATAAGCGTTGGGGACATGTGCATTTGGATAGATTAAGGGAAATGAAAAAATTGGGTGTACTCGAAGGGATTCACTTTGAGAATAATGAAGTGATAGATGATTATGGTGACTGTGCACAACGTAAAGCTCACAGATTGCCCTTTCCCAAAACTGCCACATATAGAGCGGAAAAGATGCTAGATCTGGTAAAAAATGATACCTGAGGACTTTCCAAAGTACCTTCGGTAGGAGGGAAAAGATATATGCTAACCATAACCGATGACTGGTCTAGATATTCCAGAGTTTACTTCCTCAAAAATAAGTGTGAAGCAGATTTTTATTTTAAAGAATATAAAACAGGGAGTGAGAAGTTGCATGGAACCCCGATTAACAGAGTTTGAAGTGATGATGGGGGGGAGTACACATCTAATCAAATTGAGGATTTTTTGAGTTTCTTAGTGGGAGCATTCAAAATCTTACTGAGTACTCCTACAGTTGCAGCTATGTCTGACCGGGTACAATTTATAAAATATATTAGGCTGCCCACTACTTCTCTATAAGGAATTCTCAACATAATTATTTTATATTTAGGGCCTAACTCATCATCCAAGATTATAACTCCCTCTTCCACACTCCCCTCACTTCCCTTCTTTAGTTCCATTGGAGTGGTACAACTATTAGCCTTGTCCATTCAAAATCTTTTTAACATGTTTCCAATGGCCACTTTTTGCGTTAATCTAATTATCTTTCTATCTCTGTCTCTCTTTACCTGAATTCCTAAAATATACATTATTTTGCCCATATCCTTCATCTCAAATATACCTTTTAGATCCATTTTCAACTTATTTATTTTATCCATAGATTTAGTTAAGACAAGCAAATCTTCAACATAAATTGCAATAAATATACCTTCCGCATCTTCAAACAAATAAATTGAGTGATCTGAGTTGATCTGAATGTATCCCAAAATCTGTAAAAAACTCATCGGGCTTTTTATTCCATTGTCATGGCGCCTGTTTCATGAAACTCTATGGGCTCCATTGCCACACAGAATTCGCAGATCTAAAGAACTGAGGTACGGACCAATCAAAGAATTGTACCGTACATTAAAGTACAGGTGCCGGAGTACTTTTTGTGCGGACATGGTACGACATCGCCGTAATAGTGAAATTTGTCACATCCAGATTTGTTGTTTAGCACTCTGGAGATTCCGCAAACGCGTACGATCTTGCAACATGTCATCCGGAGTGGCGGCGTCCCGAAAACGCCAAAACGCCCTATCCGCAATCTCGACTCCTACCACGGTCGTTTGATGAATGCCGGCACGTAATCTTAGTCGTCGAAATTAATGTTGTTTCGTTAATTCCATGCGGTCTTGAATTCGTGCGTATTAATTCATTTTTATGTACGTTCCGTCCCGTGAAATGCTAAATGAAAAGTAACGCAACGTTCACATTCAAATAAGTATCGTACCCCATAAAATCTTGCAGTGGTCCTAGGTCATAGGATAGAGTTAATTGCTACCGACCAATCTTTTGGACGATAGGTACCATGATCAAGTCTTGGTTCCAATAGCCTCTTTTGGTACAAACTAAATTTAGCCTACTCTATCTTCTAAGACAGCATATGCAGCCATGGCTCTGACTCCCTCTTCAGTCTTCAGTGACAGCGACAAGTGTGGGGACTTAGAGAATTGAGTGAGAAGGAGGTTGCCTTTGCAGTTTTCTTTTCATTTATTTTCCTATTCCAAACCTAGAAAATACATAATTTCAACATTTCAGCCCATACAAAGATTTGATCAATAGGCAAACCTTGCAATCCTTGTCGAGCGTGCCTGGGAACCGGGAGGTTCAGGTAAGATGTCGAAAGAGGTGTGCATGAGAAACCTGCAATCCACCCCAAATGCTGATGCTTCTCCGGATCTGTGACAATGCCCATCTCTGTTCATTACCCCCCCTTCAAGGATATGCATAGATAGTAAGGAGGAATGGAGTGGAAAAGAAAAGTACCCTGTACCGCTCCAATGGGGGCCTGCCCCTCCACATCGGCAGCAAAAGTTGATATTTCTACTTTGGCTCGAGGCAGCCAAATAAAAGCACAGGAAGCCCGGATAACTCCCAGGCTGAGCTCAGGGTCCTCGTCATGCCGCGTCCTAGTAGAGTCTCTGGTGGAAGGGTACGGATTCCTGCTGAGTCCGTCGACATTCCCATGAATCTCCCCGGCTCTATGGATGATGCTGAAATCATATTCCTGCAAGATGAGAACCCATCTCGCCAGCTTTCCAGTCAACTTACTGTTCTCCATGATCCATTTGAGGGGCTGGTGATCCGTAATAAGGGTGAAGTGTACTCCATAGAGGTAAGGCCGGAAGTGCTGGATGGCCCACACCGCGGTGAGTAATTCCTTTATGGTAACTGTTGTAATTCCCCTCGGCTCTGTTATTACTCCGGCTTGCGTAGGCAACTACATACTTAGCCTGTGCGTCGTCCAATTGAGCCAAAACTACTCCCAATCCGAACCTGCTCCAATCTGTATAAAGGAGAAAAGGCCGCTGGTGATCGGGCATCTGGAGTACAGGATGCTGTTTGAGGGAATCCTTCAGGAATTGGAACGCTATCTGCTGTTATTCCTTCCACTGCCACTCCTGGTCCTTTCGTTACAATTGGTTCAATGGCTGATCGTGGCTACTGAATTCAGGAATAAACCGCCGGTAATAATTGGCAAGGCCCAGGAAAGTACGAAGAGCAGAAATGTCCTGAGGGGGTGGAAGAGCGTCTAGGGCTGCCACCATAACCATGTGGGGACCCACTGTCGCGGGAGTCACCTCATGACCCAGATAAATAATTTTTTGCACCCCAAAGATGCCCTTCCCCGAGTGACACTTCAAGCCCGCTGCTTGGAGTGCCCGGAGAACAATCTGTATGTGCTCCAAGTGTTCTGCGAATGTCCTGGAGAAAATGATAACATCGTCGATAAAACACCGTGCGATGTCAATTCCCTGGAGAGCCTCGTCCATGGCCCGTTGGAATTTGGCAGGTGCATTCTTGAGGCCAAATGGCATGTATAACCATTCATATAGCCTGGATCCGGCCCAAAAAGCAGTCCTCTCTCGGTGTTTCGGCTCCATTGCAATCTGGTGGAATCCATTTTTCATATCCAAAGTAGAGTAAATGGTGGCCCCAGCAAGAGAGTCGAAAATCTCTTCCGGGGTGGGCATAGGATAACGGTCGGAGACAGTTGCCGCGTTGAGCATCCGATAGTCCCCACACATCCGGAAATCTACAGTTTTTCCGGAGGAGTCTTTCTTTGGCGGATGCACGGTTGGTGAGGCAAAACCATGTAGTCCTGTACTCTCTTGAACCAGCCCAGCTTCCACCAAAGTGTGCACCTTTGAAGTGATGAACTCCTTCTCCTTGAAACTAAGAGGGTACTGTTTCTGCCACACAATAGCCGTCTCGTCGATCAGGTCAATCCGAAAATGAGTCCCCTTATAGATCCCTACATCTGTGTCAGACTAGGCAAACACCTGCCAGTTCTCTTGTAACAGCTTGGAGAGCGGGGCCTTCTGCTGTGGGTCTAGCTGTTCACCTAGAGTCCAGTCCATCTTCCCAGTATCCTCTGCCGCCAATGCTTCCAGTGGTCTCCCCAAGAGAGAGATGTCGAAGTTCAGCTCTACCAGTGGGTCTGTCCCTTGTTCGGCTGTTAAAACGCTGCTGCTGACAACTTCCTCTAAGCTGTCCTGTTCGGAGACTCTGTTCCCCCCCACTAAGGAAACTCCTGGGTCCAGTGTGTCATTGCTCCTCCCCACTGAGGAAATTCCTGGGAATTTGGTGAATGTTAATTTTTCCCTCCTTGTCTCTCTCCCCCTCTCAAGCTTTAGAGTTGTTTGCATGGCCAGCAACTGTGGAGCTTGAAGGTATGTTGTCCGTGATTGTGGAGACTGAAGGCTTGAGAATGCAAGAGAATGTTTCAGCACCCAAGTAATTGCATTTAAATCCATGCTTTGTCCGATTAAACTGCACCTTGTTGAGGCGGATACCCCTGGCGCAGCTGTGGTTCCCGGTTGAAACCCCATTGCTTCTTCCCGTTCTGTAATATTCAGCGTTGTCCACGTGGCGATTGTACTGTCAAAGATCATTCCTGGTGCGTTCTTTCGGTAAGCGTGGCTGTTAGGAAAAGATACTAGAGTTGGTAGGGCCCTACGTGGATACCCAGGCTTATTACAACAGAAGAAGGGTGCTTTGTCGGCTGTGATCACCGGTGTGGCCATTCGCCCCGGTCCGAAGATCTGTTGGACCGTAATGTTGGGATCCCTAACCTGTGTTTTCAACAGCTGTTGGAGGATTGGAAGGGGAACCAAGTTGGTCCAATATGCCCGAACTCTGTGGGCTCTCGATCCGATCTGAGCTGCATCAAACACTATGGGAGTCCCTAGAACCTTGGTCACTTGGTTTCAGCTGTTGACCACCTATTTTCTCTTATCATCTGTGGGGTGAACGTTCTCCAAAACGTACCCCACTGGTGTGTCCTGGCGTTCCTCTAACCCTGTTATTAATCTGGTCATTTGAAAGAAAGTTCTGCTACGGACGTCCTGGTGTCCTCGGCCTTGTACTGCTAATTAATACCCCTGGCATGGCCATCTAGTGACCACCAGGTCTACCCTTCCGAGCTTTTCCAAATGGGAATCTGTGATATTATCCACATTCTGGGGAAGCGTGCGATGAGAGTTACGCATGGCGCACACCAGGAGTTGCTAGGGGTAAGTTGGTGCAGCTGTTCCAAGCGGTACTCACTGACTACACGGGCGTCCGGGTCAATCTCGATTGCCGAGTAAGTTTCTACTTGGTATCCAGCTTTCAGGACGGCTTCCAGATCGGAACTAATGCCAGAAAACAGGGAAAGAATCCTAAGTCCTGAAAGCGGGATTTGTAGTGACACCACTTGTCGATTGAAGTCTTTCTCTTTGTTAGGAACCGTTGGAAGTTCCGCCCGGGGGACCTTTGCTGCTACGGGTGATATTGCAGTTAAGCTCCTGTCCACTTCCCTCCGAAGTGTGGCCATCTGTACCGATCGGTTCTCATACTCCCTTTCCCACCGCTTGGTAATAGGGAATTGCTAGATAGAATCAGCGATATCATTAGAGTATTTGAACAGCTCCGAGGGGGTTGAGGCAGAGTAGACGGGATAGCATCCAGACACCGGAACAGTCGTTTTTCCCCGGTTCCACAAATTTAAGGGGACCACTACTTTTGTGCCTTCCGGATCCTCAAGGTTTGAGACTATAATTTGTTCCTTCCATACACTCAACTCCATGTTCAACCTTGTCCACGTAGCCATGCCCAGCAAAATTTCAAATTGCTTACCTTCCACCACTAGGAAGGGAAGCCGAATCTGCACGTGCTGGCCTGCGTCGTCAGAAAATTCGATTTCCATGGCTTTAATGATCCCATATATTGGTTGGCTGCCACTGCTGACTATGTTGAAGCATATGTCACTTTGACTGATTTTTGGCCGGAGTTCCTCGGACATTTGTTGTAATGCTGATGTAGTTATTAAGTTTGGAAGAGCTCCGGTATCCACCACTACATCCTGGTACCCGCCGTATCCTTTAAGTTTAAAATTTCCCGTCTTGTTGAGAATAAGAGCCACCGAAAGGGTCTTATAATCCCTATTTGCCATAGAGGTTTTTGGTTCTGCCGACATGAAGACTGTGTTGGGCGGTTCTGCCAACGCGACCCTTTTCCTCCTAGTGTGAATTTCTTCCCCTATGCCTTAATGAGGGTTTTTTTGGGCAGGTTGTGGGAGGAAGCTAGCATTTTGACATGCGTCAAGGCGTAGGGCATCAAGTGTCGTACTAGCATAACTGCCGGTTTGGAGGAAGGAGGGAGAGTTTTGGGCGATGAAATGGGTGAGTCCTCGTCTTCCGATTTCTCCTGTTCCCCCCCCCCTGCTTCCTCACTCTCTGCGTCAGAAATCCCCGTAGGAGGTGTAACTGGCGGATCTGTGGACAGTCTCTCAGCCATGTATCTGTCGAACCACTCCTGATCTGTTTCAGTGGTTGAAGTTTTTTCTTTCGGCTGTGTCTTCTTGTAATCTTCAAAACCGGGAGGAAGTTTTGTCGGAGCTAGAGGAGGCGGGTCAGTCGGCTAGAGTCCCAGTCCAATGTTACTGTTCAGAAGGACTGCTCGTGGGGTAAAGGATAAGGGACCTGTGGCTTTCTGACTGTGGTCCTTTTGATCCATCGGTTGTTTATCTTTTCTTTGGGAGGCCAATGTAGAACGCAATTGCCTGCGACTATCCCCTACACCAACGTTCCATGCTCCGGACAGAAATGTTCGAGCATGATGAACCTTTGGAGGCTCCATATCCCAACCCAGCAGGTCATCATCATCTCCACCCACCGTGGTCTGCTGCTCCAATTTTGCTAGCTTTTGTAGCAGTTCTTGTTTTTGTTTCTGCAGTTTCTGTGCCGGCGTAAGAGGTTGAGGAGTGCGCTCAGAGGATTTCAGTCGGAGAGCGGTCAGTTCTGTTGCCAAAGCGGCCAACTGAGTGCTCTATTTCTGAATGATATGTTCCGTTGTCAGTCTGCTGGGGCCCGGGTCATTTGGAGATCGTCCCCAGGGATACAAAAGTTGTAGTGGCAGAGGATTAACGGCAGTTTCCAGTTCGTCTGTAAACAATGCATACTGCATCATCTCCTTCGGAACCCCATTTTTCCGAAAGCATTGTCCTTCTTTGTGTCCCATGAACCCACAAGCTTCACATTTTGACCCCTCAGTAGTATACTTCCCCCTTAGCTCATTAGAGATTTGAGCGTCATCGAATTTCGGAAGTTGGATTTGTCTCAACTGGGATTGAGACATTTTGGCGGTTTCAGAGCGTGAAATAGGTTTATAGGTTTCCTTAGTGACCGGAGTTCGGTCTCCTCCCCCGCCTCCTTGTTTGCGTTCTTGCTGTTTCCTTGTTCGTTCCGCACGCTCTCTCTCAAACTCCTTCTGTTTGATGGCGAGTTCTGGTTTGAGCTTTCGGGGGCACCTCTTCCATCCGTGACCGGTCTGGTTACAGTTCAGGCAGTCGTAAAGAAAAACTTTTTCATCTCCTCCCATTGCAGGTTCTGGTCGGGATTCCGCTTCCTGTTTCCCTTTAAGCTTCCGCAAAGCTTGCAGTTCTGTCTGTTCGTCGAGGCTGAGCGATGTTTCCCCGGCGAAACCTGCAAAGTTGGCTCTGGATTTCCCGGTAACAGCCTTTTCTCGTGCCTCGCTATGAACAAAATGATCATACAATTTCATAGCCGCCAATGAAATTTCTTGAGCTGTGGGATTCCGATCGTGTATAGCCTGGCTGGCACTCCAATTGTCCAGAGCTGCCTGTCCTGTTGGCCCGAAGGAATTTCGAACAGCAACATAATACTTGGTGGCCATAGCCGGTGTATCGATGGTGGACAGTATGGTCTTCTGGCAGAGGCAGGCGAGGCGGTTGAACAGCGTCTGTGGAGTTTCATTCTTCAAATAGCGGAAGTCTGTGAACTCCTTGATGGCAGTTTCGTTCCTTTCTGTGTAAAGAAGTCTCCAAGCGTCCAGAAGAGTGGTACAGGGATTAGGATTGGCAACCATCCTGGTGGCTGCTTCGGCTGCCTGTACCGCCTGCAGGTGGTTAACATAGGCCCTGCCATGGGCGTGAAGTTTCATATCCATGGTGAAATTGGGGGTGAGAGGAGCTGCGGCTGCAGCAGTCTGGTCGGCTGCTGCCTGAAGAGCCTCGGCGTCCAGATCCGGATCCGATATTTTGATACTGGGGGCCATCAACAAAGGTTGACGCTCCTTATAATCGGCCAAAGCTCCTCCGGCTAGATAATTTACCATCATCCGAAACAGGGTTGTTTCAAAATCTGTTGGAATGGCCCCTCCCCTGTATTTGTTAATTTCGGACTGCGTGAAGGATTTCCACAGCAGTTCAAAATCAGAGAAAGCAATTCCCGAGTTGTCTCTGGTGAAGATCCGGACGTCTCCCATTCTCCTTTCTTCTTCGGTAGGGTTGTTGAACCTTGGTGACGCCTGTCCGGTCGGGCTGACAAACTGAGCCGGTGAGATTGCCCCAGAATCTGCTACCTCGAGATCCGAACCGGTCCCTCTTCCAATAGGAAGGGCAGTTGTACCAGCAGTGCCCCCCCCCCCCCGCTGAGGAAGGTCTTGAACTTGAAAAAGTTGGATAGTCGTCTGCTCCTCTAAATCGAGGAGAAGCGCGTGCTTGACGGAGAATTTCCTCTTCCGATGGTATGTGAAGACGAGGTCTAATTCCCCGGGGAATGGATGACAGCGGAGAAGGTGAAGACTGGGAGCTTGGAGGAGAAGGTGACTGTTTCCTGAAAGGAGTCTGCTTCCTAGGTCGCCTCTGGGAATCTTTGGGAGGAGGAGTTCCGAAAATAGAGGATGGCGACCGTCTGTGAGGTGGCGAGTAGACGTCTGGTTTGGGGGATAGGCGAAGTGGACCTGGTGACCCACGGACTGCTCCCGCGAGGAAGATTGATTGCGAGGGAGAGGAGGCGTGAGGTGGTGATGGAGGAGGAGTGGTAAGCTCGAGGGAAATGTGTAGTCTCTGGTCGGGTTGTAGCTGCACCACGGCCTCCACGGTAGAAGATCCCTCGACCGAGACAAATGAAGGGACATCTGTAGCCGTGGCTATCGGATTACTCGGCAAATCTGCACCCAACCCCTTTTTGTTTGGCCATGTTGTTTCCTCCCCTTCCCGCTGAAGAGGAGATTCTGGTCTCGGTTCTGGTGAAGTCCGGGGATCTCGCGTGATAGGAGGAGTTGCCTGTTCCAGAGGTTGTACTTCCGTCACGGGACCGGTTCTACGAGGAGGTGCTACCAGTCCACTAAGGATTCCCCCAGATCTCCGTCTAGCCTCCCGTATCAGGATCAGCTCTTGTTCCAATGCTCTCTTCCTTTCTCTTCAAGGGCATCCCAATCTATTGCGACGGGTCCGGCCCCCGTAGTAGCCTTATCCTGCGATCGCAGAATCTCAACCAATTTCTGGGTGCTGCTCACCACACCCGAGAGATCCGCAATCCCCAAACCGGGTACCTCGGGGTCCGTAGGCCTTGAACGCCATAGTCCTTCGGATGGTCGGACAACTGGTGTGGAAGGAGACATGGAACTTGGGGGAATTGAGGCAGAAGGAAAGAATGGCTCTTCTTTGACTAGGGGAGCAAATCGACCTTTGCTGTCCCGATGCTTGAACCGGAAATCTCTCTTAGGCTCAGGTAACTTCCGCTTGCTACTCCCTTCCCTGGTCCGGCCCCGAGAAGTGGCTCTGCCCCTAGAAGGTCTACTAGTAGCAGTTTCCTGAGATATGGAGGGCTGTTGTGGTGAAGTAGACGGCATCTCCGGTTGCTCTCGGACTGAGATGGGAAAGCCACTTTCGGACGAGCTACTCAGGATCTCCACTACTCCTCCCACTGGGCGTATGATCCAAGCTCGGTCGCTTCTGGCAACCCGTTGCATCAGCTCCTTCTTAACCTTCAATTCATGGATATTGCGAAGGGCTAAAATCTCCTTCGACCGGGTCGGTTAGGATCCGACAAAAGTTCACGATCCATGTATGTCTCCACTATCGGAGACTTGGATCTGGTATAACGTACCACCTCGGGAGGGTGGCCTGGGACCGTTTCCTTATGAGCCAAACCCTTCCTACGGGATTGGGGAGCAAAAGTCTGTCTTTCTACCTTCTCCGTAGCCCTAGCCTTGGCAGCCTCGGACAACGTCGGAAAGTTTTCAGGGGAAAAGACTGGAGGAGGTAGAGGAGAGGGTCTCCCCTCTGGGGGCGTAGGAGGAGTGTCGACCGCAACCCCCCGGGGCATTTCTCCCTTAAGAAACCGCTCTATGTGTACAGGTGAGCCAAAGGGGGGTGCTCCCTCGGGCACCTGTGACTCTTCCTCCTGGGCCGCCGCTTCCTGCCTCTCCTGCTCGTCCGATCTGACACCCGGAAGATCCTTATCCTGAACTTCTCCTCCCCCCTTAGCTGACTGGAGAAGAAGATCTAAATCCCCTTATAAAAGTACTTCGATGTGAGCACCTATCCTCTTTAACCTAAAGAGACAGGGTGGCTTTTCAGTACTGTGCTACTCCGCTGGAAGCCCACTAAATGCCACACTCCTAGCTACTCTCCAAAAAATAGGAAGGAAATGAGAGTCGTCCGATCCTTTCCGCAAAAACTCTGGACAAACCCAAAGATGACCACAAGAGTGTGCAAATAACTCCCACGCAGAAATATAGAAATAACAAATATCGGCTTTTCAGATTAAACAATATCACCTTGCCCCAGAGAATGGAATTAAAGATAGAAATAAATAATAATGGTGAAGCGAATTCACATATCCCGGAGTGCAACGATGACCAAACTCAGCAGAAGAAAACCTCTCCCAATGGCCTCGAAGACCGGTATGAGTCTCCCTCACCCCTCGCGGTTCCACCGCAAGGATCCGACAAGACTCTTCTTAGTTTCAAACAGCGAAAGTCCAAACCGCCCAAAAGAGGAGATAGTGCCAACTACCCACCCGTGCTATGGTCTCCACAAAAGACAATACAAAACAAAGATGGCAATAGAGTCAACGACACAATGCAATCGTTCTCCAACAGAAAGATTGATTTAATTCTCTGGGGGTTTCCTCAGGAGACAGTACTGAAAAGCAACCTGTCTCCTTTGGCCCCAAAGTGCCTTATACAACCAGAGTTTGTCCTACTGCAAGTTCCAAAGTCAAAGCAATGTGACAAGCCAATCAGCCGCCAGCAATTGTTATCGTACGGACATAAGACAAAACAGACTGTACTACACTCTGGGCTAAAAGTTAGACGACTGGTCCCGGCTGGATTTACGGTTAAGGGTCCTCCTATGATACACAAAATGGAAACAAAGTTCTGACTCGACGTGAAACCGCCTAACTTTTACCCAAAGTCATTAATGCTTTGCCCGGCTGTTGGGCCTAAACTAACATCCTACTGACAGCTCACAGTAGGATCTACGGGATAATCCCAAAGGTTACGTGTCGTTCTCTAATGTATCCCTCTACTAGAGCTACATAGAACACACAATATAATGGAGCAGACGCTTTGCACTGGACTAACTCCGCCGTTCGGCCTCCGTTTTAGGTGAACTTAATTGCTTAGGGCTCTAGAGTGAAAATATAAAGATCTGATCTGGCTAGTTGTCCTCTTCTTTCTCCGTACCCTAGAGTCCGTACAAAGTGGAATGAGGCCCCGGAATTCCTGGGAGTGCAAATGTGCCGAAGACGCACACGAGCTTGACATCCTGCCCTTGCTCCACAAATCCTTCGAGCTGTGGCATAAAGATCTCCTCTTCCAACTCTCCATGTAGGAAGGCCGTCTTGATGTCCATTTCATGTACTTTCATGTCTTCTGCTGCTGCCAAACTGAGAAGTATTTGGATAGAGGGAAACTTGAAGACTGGGGTTAACGTCTCCTCGTAATCAATTCCCTCTTTCTATGTAAATTTTTTCGCCGCTAATCGAGCCTTGTAAAGCTCAATGGTAATATCCGAGTTGAGTTTCAATTTAAATACCCAGTTTTACCCTTTTGGCTTGAATCAGGAGGAGACTCCACCAACTTCTATGTATCGGTTGCCATAATCAAAACCATCTCCTCATTAATGGTTGTCTTCCACCGGTTCCTCTCAGGACAGTTCATCGCCTCACCATAAGTTCGGGGTTCATCGAGGTGAGACACTTTGGTTACCTTGTTGTTAACTTGTTTCTCTTGTAGTCTTTTGCTGCTTCTCCTTCCACCCTCAAACTTTGATACCAGATTAGATGGCTCTCGTTGATTTTTTCGAACAGTTTCTACTTCTCGCCTATCCTTTAATTCCGTGTCTATTTCCACCACGTCTTCCGTTTCGGTTCGAGTTAGCACTAGGGGTTCCACGGTGAAACTCTGAGACCTCCATAAGTCCTCAGAGTGGACAGCTTCCAAGAAGCCTCTAGGATAACCCTGACCCCTTTGTGTTTCAGCAAGAACAACTGCCACCTGGCATACAAAAACTCAGACCAACTTCACCCCTGTGAAGGAAAGACTCCCTTGAGTCGATAGCAAAATGAATCTCTGAATTTGCTCCCCTGAGCTGTAAGTTATGGAAGGTCAAAGTTGACCTTTTGTACAAAAGCTCTCTGGGAGAGACAGTCCTATCTCCTAATTTTTCTAAGTTCTATCTCTCTCACAAACTCTATCTACTGATGTACGGAGCCAATCAGAGTACACTTCCGTACACAAAAGTACAGCTGCCGGTGTACTTCTGTACGACCATTGTACGACATGGCCTAAATGTCGACACATGTCATATCCATATTCGGTGCAGTAATCTCCGGAAATACCACGATCCAATGTTATTTCGCCACGTATCATCTCATGTGGGGATGACCACAAACCGCCGAAATTCTCTTCCGCGATCTCGGCGTTAATTTCGGCCGTCGGATTAATTTCATATTAAATCGTAGCCGTAATAAATACATGCGCAGTATTTGTTTCGCTAAAGAAATAAATGCGCGGTATTCGTTTATTATCCGTTGTTTTACATTACTGGATCTATGTCTCCTGTAAAACTGTTTTTGTTAAATGAACTATCTTATGTATTAATATTTAACTAATTATCAAACCCTAAAATACGTAACACTATGTCTAGACTTAACGGTTAAGGCTACCGGCTACTGGCAGCTTACTCTCCGACAGGTACCTTGATCAAATCCTGGAGGCATCTCATACCTTTTAGTAATTAAACCCCTAATGGTAAATAAACTAATAATTGTATCCCGTAAACCTCTGCATAGCCTAGGTAGCCATGGCTCTAGCTTCCTCTCCAACTTCTCAGTGACTGCGACAAATTTGAGAGTTGAAGAGAGAAGTTAGAGGTAGACTGCCTTGACTTCTTTCTATATTTCTATTCAGATCTAGAAAATACTTAAAACAGACCATTAATTTCTACACTCCCTTTATTTTCTAGTCATTCTTTAATTTCATACCACACTTCTCCCTGCAAAAAATTAGCTTAGGGGAAGGCACAGGTTTGGTCATCATATCTGCTACCATCTCACTATCTGGTTGGTACTCTAAACTGATTATTTTGTTTTCTACTTTCTCTCTAACAAAGCTGAGTTTATTGTCCATGTGTTTGGCTTTAAAATGATGTTTAGGATTGGCAGAAATAACGATTGCAGCCTGATTATCACAAAATATTTTTTGCACACCACTCTTAAGGTGACCTAGCTCACCAAGCAAAGACTTGACCCACATCAATTCTTTTACATCAGAGCAAGAGGCCATATACTCAGCCTCCATGGTGGACTGAGCAATAACCTTTTGCTGTTTGCTACTCCAACAGCAAGCCCCATCACCCACATATAATACATATCCAGAAGTGCATCTCCTCATCGGAGCATCACCATAACTGGCATCACTCCACGTAGTGATGTCAGTATTCTCCCCACCCAAATGCAACCATAGATCCCTAGTTCCTATCAAATATCTAAAGACTCTCTTTGCTGCCTCCCAATCCCTTTTAGTGGGAGCATTTAGACTTCTACTCAGCACTCCTACAGCTGCAGCTAAATCCGGCCGGGTACAATTCATAAAATAGATAATACTTCCCACTACTTGCCTGTAAGCAATAGTCTGCATGAACTTATGTTCTTCAAGAGATAATTCTTCGTCTAAGACTATGACTCCTTCTTCCTCACTCCTTTCACTTCCCTTCTTCAACTCCATTGGAGTTGTACAACTATTAGCTTTATCCATCTGAATTTTTTCAAGCATGTTCCATATTGTTTCCTTTAAAGTCAATCTTATAATCTTTCTTTTTCGGTCTCTTTCTACTTAAATTCCCAAAATATATTTTGCTTCCCCCATATCCTTCATTTCAAATCTCCCCGTAAGATCGGTTTTCAGTTAATTTTTTTTTTCATTGATTTACTTAAAGCAAGCAAATCATCAACAAAAATTATAATAAATATAAAACCTTCCTCATCTTCGAAAACGTAGATTGAGTGATTTGAGCTGATCCGGATATATCCCAGACCGGTAAGAAACTCATCAAGCTTCTTATTCCACTATCGAGGCGCTTGTTTCAAACCATAAAGAGATTTAATCAGCCGGCATACCTTACTCTCCTCTCCTTCCTCCACAAACCCTTTAGGTTGTCGCATGAAGATCTCCTCTTCCAATTCCCCATGCAAAAAGGCTGTCTTCATGTCCATCTGGTGCACTTCCATGTCTTCCGCTGCTGCCAGGCTGAGAAGTATGTGGATAGAGGGAAATCTGACGATCGGGGCAAAGGTTTCCTCGTAGTCAATTCCCTCATTTTGTGTAAATCCCTTTGCCACTAATCGGGCCTTGTAGCGCTCGATTGTGTTATTTGGATTCAGTTTTAATTTGAAAACCCACTTACAACCGATTAGTTTTCGGTTAGGTGGATTGTCCACCAGCTCCCAAGTATCGGCTGCCATAATTGAGGCCATCTCCTCATTGATGGCTGTCTTCCATCTGTTTCTTTTGGACAAGTCATCGCCTCTCCATAAGTCCGAGGTTCATCTTGATAAGATAGTTTTGTTACCTTGTTGTTAACCTGTTTTTATTGCAATCTTTTGCTACTTCTCCTTCCTCCCTCAAAATATGAGGTCGGAATAGATGGTTGTCGTGGATTCTTTCAAACAATCTCGACTTCTCCCCTATCCCTTGATTCTGAATCAATTTCCACCACGTCTTATGCTTCGGGTAGAGTTGTCACTGGAGTTTCCATAGCCGAGTCTTTTTCGGTCTGATTTGTATCTGCAAGAATGTCATCTTATCTAAAACCTGGATAGTTAGGAAGCTCAAAGTCATCGAATTTTTTTGACTCAAATCTGATTCTTATTGACTTTGTATACTTGAAGGGATCCACAGACTTTTCTGCATCCATAACTACTAGATGCTTTACTAAGATTATATCTTCTTTTTTTAGATCATAAACTCTATATCATTTAACATCCTCATCATATCCTAATAAGTATCTCGGTTTTCCTTTAGGATATAGCTTCCAATTAGACCGATCTGTATGTAGACTGAATACTTGACTGCCGAAAACCTTTAAATGAGATAAGTCTGGTTTCCGGCCTGTCCATCTCTCATAAGGTGTTTGATCTTTTATAGCTGAAGTAAGAACTCTATTTTTGAGGTAATTAGCATAGTTCATTGCTTTTGCCCAAAACCTTTTTCCTAACTTTTTATCTGACAACATACTTCTAGCACTATCACTTAGTGTTCTATTTAACTTTTCAGCTACCCCATTCTGTTTCGGGTTTTCTGGAACTGTCTTTTGGTGTTGGACTCCATCTTCCCTCAAAAAATCCTCAAACTGGTTAGAAGTATACTCCCCTCCATTGTCACTCCTTACTCTCTTGATTGGAGTTTTATGGAGTTTTTCACTCCATGCTTTATATTGTCTAAAACAATCCTGAGCTTCTGACTTGTTTTTCAAAAAATACACCCGGGAATACCGAGACCAATTATCAGTGATAGTCATCCTAAATCTCTTCCCCCCCGGTGAGGGCACTTTAGCCGGTCCCCAAATATCTCTGTGTACTAGATCTATAATTTTTTCTCCCTTATAGGTGGCTGTTTTAGGAAAGGGTAATTTGTGTGCTTTACCTTTAGCACATCCACTAGAATCACTTATATTATCACTCTCATTGAACTTAATTCCTTCCACTACTCCCATCTTTTTCATCTCACTTAACTTATCTAGAATCACATGCCCAAGCCTCTTATGCCACATCATAATATCATGAACACCAGCATAATAAAGTTTCTTTGTTTTATTACTTAAAATCAGCCTAAACATCCCATGGCTACCTTTCTCAGCAATGAAATAGACATCCTCCTCAAAACTAGCTATAAAGACTCCTTCCCTAGTGCTAGTTCAATAACCCTTATCATCTAATACAGATGTAGAGATGAGGTTTTTGTTCAGCTCTGGAATAAACAATACATCGGAGAATGTTACTATGGATGTCTTTCCTTCTACTAACACTTTCAAATCTACCGATCCTACAAGAGTAGTGGTGACTATCCTCCCATCCCCGTACTCTATCTCTACGGTGGGAATCTTTCTTATCTTAGTGAACAGGTGCCTATCGTTAAACATATGCATGGAGGCACCTGAATTTATAATCCAGCCTGCTTCACCTTTCAATCCACCGTAAGCACATTTTTGCCTTCGTGGAATTTCGACCTCGTTTTTCGCCTCAAACTCCTCATCCAAAAGGTGCTCATCGTCCTCGTCCTCCGATTCCGCCTCATGTACCTGTGTCACAAGGGCCTTTTTCTTTCCTCTCGGGGTTCCATCGGTCTCCCCCTCCTTTAACCGAAGCTCGGTTAGCTTAGTGCACTCTGCCATATAGTGCCCCTGATTCTTACAAAAATGACATAAACCTTTGGGAGCCCTTGGTCCGAACTCGTCGGTCTGATTTTTATGCTCCCTCCCCCCATAGTTTCCGACCGGTTTCCGGGAATCCTTGTTCCTCGAATCGGTCGCAGTTGCCAAGGCTTGGCCACTCTTTCCTCCCGTTCGGATCTCAATCGTATTCTCCCGAACGAGAATCATCCCTACCACTGAGTTCCATATCCACCTTGAGTCCGGCAAGTCCTGAACACGGTTGACTATGTTCTCGAACTCATCGGGTAACTTCATCAATAAACAGTTAACCTTTTCTTTTTCACCAAAATCTTTTCCCGCACTCTCTAGCTCCATGAAGTGTGTAGCAAGCTCATTGCAAAAATCCAACATTTTCTCCCCTTTGTATACATATTCCTTAACTTTCTGATCAGCCAACTGTTGTTGCTGAATCGTACCACTTTGGTACATCTTTATGAGAGCCATCCACAGATCGGATGCCTTTTCTACTTGCAAATGAGGACATGCAAGTCCTTGAGTAAGATGGCGTAGGATGAAGTGCTTTGCCGCCATATTGTTGAAATCCCAGGTTTGAGTATCATTTTCCTCGTTCCTCGGAATAGGTGACATCAATGCTGAACCGGTTGCTATTGGTGTGGTCGTCTCCTTCTCCGCTCCTTTGTCCACCACCTCTCATTCCTTTATCTCCTATGTTGAAGATGGACCTCCTTTCTTTGTGAATCTGCTTCCTTCAAACCCTGGAGGAATTCTAAGACTTGATGGACGCCCTAATCGTCCACTCACTATCCCCCAAAACCTTTTTTCGCATAGAGATCCTATCAACATACTTTCCTAGTTTATGAAGCCAGTTCCATTAAAGATTGGTACCCTAGAGGGTGGGCCCATAACCTAAAACTCTGAGACCTCCATAAGTCCTCAGAGTGGACAGCTTCCACGAAGCCTCTAGGATAACCCCTTACACCTTTGTGTTTCAGCAAGAACAACTGCCACCCTGGCAGACAAAAACTCTGACCAACTTCACCCTTGTGAAGGCAAGACTCCCTTGAGTCGATAGCAAAAAGAATCTTTGAATTTGCTCCCCTGAGCAGTAAGTTATGGAGGGTCAAAGTTGACCTTTTGTATAGAAGCTTTCTGAAGAGAGGGTCCTATCTCCTAATTTTTCTAAGTCCTATCTCTCTCACAAACTCTATCTACTGATGTATGGAGCCAATCAGAGTACACTTCCGTACACTAAAGTACAGCTGCCAGTGTACTTTTTGTACGACCATTGTACGACATGGCCTAAATGTCGACACATGTCCTATCCGGATTCGGTGCAGTAATCTCCGGAGATACCATGATTCAATGTAATTTTTCCGTGTGTCATCCGATGTGGGGATGACCACAAACCGCCGAAATTCTCTTCCGCGATCTTGCCGTTAATTCCGGCTGTAGGATTAAATTCACATTAAATCGTAGCCGTAATAAATACATGCGCGGTATTTGTTTCGCTAAAGAAATAAATGTGCAGTATTCGTTTTTTATCCGTACTTTTACATTACTGGATCTATGTCTCCCGTAAAACTGTTTCAGTTAAATGAACCATCCTACGTATTAATATTTGTCTAATTATCAAACCTTATAATACGTAACACTATGTGTAGACTTAACGGTTAAGGCTACTGGCTACCGGCTACCGGCAGCTTACTGTTTGGCAGGTACTAAGATCAAATCCTGGAGGCATCTCATACCTTTTAGTAAATAAACCCCTAATGGTAAATAAACTAATAATTGTATCCCGTAAACCTCTGGATAGCCTAGGTAGCCATGGCTCTAGCTTCCTCTCCAACTTCTCAGTGACTGCGACAAGTTTGAGAGTTGAAGAGAGAAGTTAGAGGTAGACTGCCTTGACTTCTTTCTATATTTCTATTTAGATCTAGAAAATACTTAAAACAGACCATTAATTTCTACACACGGCTGAATCCTCCTCGGTTTGCTTTGTACCCGCAAGATTATCATTTTCTTTAAAACTTGGATAGTTAGGAAGCTCAAAGTCATCAGAATTTCTCACTCAAATCTGACTTTGACTGTCTTTGTATGCTTAAATGAAAATATAGATTTCCCTTCATCCATAACCACTAGATGCTTCACTAGGATTATATCTTCTCTCTTAAGATCATACACTATATCTTTTTACATCTTCATCATATCCTAGCAAATATCCTGGTTTTCCTTTCGGATCGAACTTCTAATTTGTCGTATCTGTGTCTAGACCTAACACTTAACTAGCGAAAACCTTTAAGTGTGTTACATCTGGTTTTTGGCCGGTCCATCTCTCATAATGAGTTTGGCCTTTTACTGCCGAATTAAGACCACTATTATTGAGATAATTAGCATTGTTCATTCCTTCTGCCCATAATCTCTTTCCTATCTTCTTATCCGACAACATACTCTTAGCACTATCACTGAGTGTCCTATTTAACCTTTCGGCTACACCATTCTGCTCATGATTTTCAAAGACTGTCTTTTGATGTTGCACTTTATCTTCTCTCAAAAAATCCTCAAACTGATTGGAGGTATATTACCCCCCCATTATCACTCCTTACTCTCATAATAGAGGTTTCATGAAGTTTGTCACTCCACGCTTTTGTGATTTATTTTTCAGAAAGTACACTCTAAAATACCGAGGCCAATCGTCAGTGGTTGTCCTCATAAACCTCTTACCCCTAGTGAAGGCACTTTGGCCGGTCCCCAAACATCAGTATGTACCAAGTCTAAAACTTTTTCTCATTTATAAGTGGCTTCCTTTGGGAAGGGTAACTTGTGTGCCTTACCTTGAGCACAACCAATACTGTCACTTAGATTTTCACTTTCTCCAAACTCAATTCCTTCCAATATTCCCATCTTTTTCATTTCTTTTAACTTATCTAAATTCACATATCCAAGCCTCTTATGCCACAACATAATATCACGAATACCAACATAATAACGTTCTTCTTTTCATTGCTTAAAATCAGCATAGACATCCCTTCGCTACCTTTTTCAGCAGTGAAATAAACTTCCTTTTCAAAGCTAGCAGTAAAGGTTCCCTTCCTAGTGCTAGTCTCCAAACCCTTTATATCTAACAAAGAGGTTGAGATAAGGTTTTTGTTTAACTCTGGAATAAACAACACATCAGAGAATGTCATTATAGATGTCTTTCCCTCCACTAGGACTTTTAGATTTACCGATCCCACCATTGTAGTAGTGACTACTCTCCCATCCCCATAATCTATCTCTACGGTGGGAATCTTATTCATTTTAGTGAACATGTGTTTGTCTTTACACATGTGCATGGAGGCACACGAATCCATAATCCAACCTCCTTCACCTTTTAATCCTCCGAAGGCACATTTATGCTTTATGGAATTTTGACCTCGGTCTTCGTTTCTAACTCCTCATCCGACAAAAGCTCATTGTCCTCGTCCTCTGATTCCTCCTCATGTACCTGCGCCACAAGAGCCTTTTTCTTTCCTCTCAAAGATCCACCGATCCGCCCCTCTTTTCACTGAAGTTTAGTTACCTTAGAGCACCCAACCATAAAATGCCCTAGTTTTTTACGGAAATGACACAACCTCTTGGGAGCCCTTGGTCCCGACTCATCGGACTGATTTTTCTGCCACCCCCCTCCGTAGTTTCCGACAGGTTTTCTAGAATCCTTGTTCTTCGAATCGGTCCCGATTGCCAAGGCTTGCCCACTCTTTCTTCCCCTTCAGATATCTATCATATTCTCTCGAACGAGAATCATCCATACCAAAAACTTTAAATATCCACGTTGAGTCCGGCAAGTCCTGCACTAGGTTAACTTTATTTTTGAACTCATCGAGTAACTTCATGAGGAAGCAGTCAACCTTTTCCTTTTTCAATTTTTACCTTTTAGCACTCTCTAGCTCCATGAAAAGTGTCGCGAGCTCATTACAATAATCTAACATCTTCCCCCCGTTGTATACATATGCATCTATTTTAAGATCAGCCAACAACTGTTGTTGAATTGTACCACTTTGGTACATCTTTATGAGAGCCACCCATAGAACGGATGCCCTTTCTACCTGCAAATGAGGAGATGTAAGTCCTTTAGTAAGATGTCGCAGTATGAAGTGTTTTGCCGCCATGTTATTCTAATCCCATGTATCAATACCACTCTCCTCATTCATTGAAACATGTGACATGAAAGCCGATGCGGTTGCTATAGGTGTTGCGATTGGTGTGATAGTCTCTTTTTCTTTCCCATTCTCCATCACAATACTCTCCCTATCCTCACTCTCCTCTGATGGAGCTAGATCTGCCCTTTTGGTCAAGCTGGTTTTTGCAAACTGTTGATATTTGAGTATTTTATAGGTCTGTATTAGGATAGAAAAAGAGCTGAGGCGGTCTGCCTCTAACTCCCCTTTCCAAGCCCCCATACTTGTCGTAGTCACTGAAGGCTGGATAGGGAGCTAGAGCCATGGCTGCCTAGGCTCTCTAGAGAAGACAGGGGGTAAATTATGTAGTCTTACCAAAAGTTAGTTGACGGACCCAGGAATTGATCTTGGTACCTACCGTCCATCAATCCGCGTTAGCCGTTAGCTCTAGCCGTTATGTCTAGAACAGATATTACGATATATAGGGTTTGACAAATATATAAATCGTTATATGTAGATTAATCCGTTTAACGGCTAATAGATAATTAGTACATAGATACAGTTTAATTTAGTACGAAGTACGAAATGGGGGCAGAACGGATACCGCGCATTTGTTTCGATAGCGAAACAAATACCGCGCATTTGTTTCGACAGCGAAACAAATACCGCGCATTTGTTTCGATAGCGAAACAAATACCGCGCGTCGAATTTCAGCGGCTACGATTATAGCCGGTCTTGATCGGACGGCCACGATAGGCGCCGCGATCACGGAAAAGGCATTTTTGGCGTTTTACGGTCTTTGTCATGTCATGTGACACGTGGCGTGATAACATTGGACTACGTGAATTCCGGAGATTACAGGAACTAATCGTGATTTGACACGTGTCGACATTTTGGCCATGTCGTACATTGGCCGTACAGAAAGTACACCGGCACCTGTACTTTTCTGTACGACACAGTAATTTGATTGGTGCCGTACTTCAGTAGATAGAGTTTTAGAGAGGGAATAGGACTTAGAAAATTTTGGGTAGGCAGCTGCCTCTCCCAGAGAGCACCCTGTATAAATGGCAAACTTTGGCCAGCTATAACAATCAATTTACTTGACCATTTTCAGTGATTCTTTTTGCTGCGGACTCAGGGGAGTCTAGGCTACACAGGGGTGTAGTCGGTCAGAGTTTTTGTCTGCCAGGGTGGCTGTATTTCTAAGGGAAAGTCAAAGTGGGTGAATGTGTCCAAATCTCATATTCTAACTTTGCATTCTGTGGTGGAACAGAGCACACAGAAAGTGTTATTTCACAGGGGTGAATATATATTGGGGTTCTGACTGTCAAGGGGTCAGTCACTTGGGTTTAAATTAACTTGGAGTCGGCACTATCTAGATTAGCTTCTTTTGGATCTGCATACTCTGAGGGCCAATGGAGGTGTCAGAGTTTCAGGTTATGGGCCCACCATCTAGGGTGCCTTTGTTTGATGGAACAGGCTTCACGTATTGGGCGTTTACAATGGAAAGATTGCTTTTCGAGAAGCACTTATGGGGAATTGTTGCGGGACAAGTGAGATGTCCGCCACCTAGCTTTGGAGGAGCTTACTACGGAGAATCATCTGAGACTGTCCAGAATATCACCCGGAGTTCAGATGCAACGGAAGGTGAAGGGAAAAACCTTTCCGTGGATGGGGAAATAGGGGAGAAGGAAAAAGGGACACCTATGGTGAGGGGAGCTAGGCTCTCAGCTATGGTACCACATGTAGGGATTAAAACTGAAAAAAATGACAGGAAAATATGGGAATACAAAAACACTATAGCAAAACATCTCATACTTAGATATGTGTCTAAGTTGATAGCTATCACTCTTTTAAGTCTAACCAAGTCTTCGGAGATATGGGAAGCACTAACTCAGATTTATAAGAGTGAGACTATTCAGAGGCAGCAATTAGTAAAACAAGAAATAGATGCCTACGTTTATAAAGGCGGTAGCATGATAGAGTTTTGTAATGATATTGCTGCGTTATATGTTGAGCTTACTAGTGCGGGATATGTAGAATCTGAGGAGAGTAAGATTAATACACTAATTATGAAACTCCCAGATGAGTACGAAAACATAATTTGTCGTATGCAGGCAATGGATGGCTCCTCATGGACTTGGAGCTTTACCATGGGGATAATTCTTGTGAGGGAAAGCACTTTGGAGCTTCGTAGGGGAAAGGACAGGGTCAATGCATTTTCAGCTGGTGGTGATTGGCGGAATCGTGATAAGAGGAACGGCGGTGACGAGCGGAAGCGTGAAGAGAAGAACGGTGGTGACGAGCGGAAGCGTGATGAGAGAAAGAAAGACAAAGGTAAACCTTATCCGAACTTTGGTGGAAAGAGAGGGAGAGGAAAAGGCACGGGAGCTTTGAAAAAAGGGGTTTGCTTCTTTTGTAGGGAACCGGGTCATTATATGGAGGAATGCCCTTGTTTGGAAAAACTTAGAAGTTGGAATGTGGATGAGGAGGACGAAGAGGAAGAGGAGAAAGAGGATGAAGAAAAATTGGAGCTTCTTCACATCGGTAGAATGGGGAAGAGAGAAAAGTACACAGAAATAGGACGAAGGCAACAGTGTGCTTTTGGAGGTATAAGGGAAGTAAAGAGAGAGGAGATACTTGAAGAAGTTCAAAATATTGAGGATAGTTTCATAAATATTTTGGAAACAGAAAACTGGTCGGAAAGGGAGACTTCAACGGATTCCGAGGAAAGGGGAGAATTAATTCTAGAGGGGGTTTTAAAAGATAGGGGAGTAGAGAAATATTTATTGGGAATTAAAATAGAAAGTGATAGTGGAAAGAATTCCATGGGAGACAGTGAGGGAAGTTCAGAAAATGGGGTAATTATCATGGATACAAATATGATTACGGAAGATGTAGATCTTATGAGGAACTTAGTGGGGACTAGTGGTTTTTGGGAATATTTGGAGGTGGATGGATTTGACATCACTACTTGGTGTGATGTCTCTTGTGAAGATGTGCCTGTAAAAGGGTTATCATCCGGGTATGTGTTGAAGGTTGGGGATGGGGCTGGTTGTTTGAATTTCAAGAGGGAAAGTGGATTTAGTGTGGATGGAAAAGGGAAGAGGTGGATAAAATCTTTGCTCGGGTTTAAGAAAAATGGGATGTTAAATAAAATATGTGATACAATTATCATTTCAGTTCATTTTATCCACTGTGTTAAATACTTAAGTTTTATGAAAGGAAAAGGAAAAAGGAAAAAGGAAAGAAAAAGGGGAGGGGGTGTTTGTTTACTTGTTTGTGGAAGTTAAAAGAAAAATAGACTAGAAAATAAGGGGAGTGTTGATATTTGAGTATTTTATAGGTCTGTATTAGGATAGAAAAAGAGCTGAGGCGGTCTGCCTCTAACTCCCCTTTCCAAGCCCCCATACTTGTCGTAGTCACTGAAGGCTGGATAGGGAGCTAGAGCCATGGCTGCCTAGGCTCTCTAGAGAAGACAGGGGGTAAATTATGTAGTCTTACCAAAAGTTAGTTGACGGACCCAGGAATTGATCCTGGTACCTACCGTCCATCAATCCGCGTTAGCCGTTAGCTCTAGCCGTTATGTCTAGAACAAATATTACGATATATAGGGTTTGACAAATATATAAATCGTTATATGTAGATTAATCCGTTTAACGGCTAATAGATAATTAGTACATAGATACAGTTTAATTTAGTACGAAGTACGGAATGGGGGCAGAACGGATACCGCGCATTTGTTTCGATAGCGAAACAAATACCGCGCATTTGTTTCGACAGCGAAACAAATACCGCGCATTTGTTTCGATAGCGAAACAAATACCGCGCGTCGAATTTCAGCGGCTACGATTATAGCCGGTCTTGATCGGACGGCCACGATAGGCGCCGCGATCACGGAAAAGGCATTTTTGGCGTTTTACGGTCTTTGTCACGTCATGTGACACGTGGCGTGATAACATTGGACTACGTGAATTCCGGAGATTACAGGAACTAATCCTGATTTGACACGTGTCGACATTTTGGCCATGTCGTACATTGGCCGTACAGAAAGTACACCGGCACCTGTACTTTTCTGTACGACACAGTAATTTGATTGGTGCCGTACTTCAGTAGATAGAGTTTTAGAGAGGGAATAGGACTTAGAAAATTTTGGGTAGGCAGCTGCCTCTCCCAGAGAGCACCCTGTATAAATGGCAAACTTTGGCCAGCTATAACTATCAATTTACTTGACCATTTTCAGTGATTCTTTTTGCTGCGGACTCAGGGGAGTCTAGGCTACACAGGGGTGTAGTCGGTCAGAGTTTTTGTCTGCCAGGGTGGCTGTATTTCTAAGGGAAAGTCAAAGTGGGTGAATGTGTCCAAATCTCATATTCTAACTTTGCATTCTGTGGTGGAACTGAGCACACAGAAAGTGTTATTTCACAGGGGTGAATATATATTGGGGTTCTGACTGTCAAGGGGTCAGTCACTTGGGTTTAAATTAACTTGGAGTCGGCACTATCTAGATTAGCTTCTTTTGGATCTGCATACTCTGAGGGCCAATAGAGGTCTCAGAGTTCCTACAAGAATACCCAGGCTGGATGGACGCCTCACTTGTCCACTCACTATCCCCTAAAACCTTTTCTCACATAGAGCTCCTATCATCATACTCCTCCAGTATATGAAACCATTTCTATTAAAAATGGGCACCCTAAAGGGTGGGCCCATAACGTGCAATTCTGAGACCTCTGTAAGTCCTCAGAATAGGAAGCTCACACGAAGCCCCTAAGATAACCCTGCCCCCTTTGTGTTTCAGCAAGAATAAATACCACCGTGGTAGACAAAAACTATGATAACTTTCACCCTTGCGAAGAGAAGACTCCAATGAGTCGATAGCAAAAAAAATCTTTGAATTTTCTCCCCTGAGCCGTAAGTTATGAAGGGTCATAGTTTACCTTTTGTGCAGTAGCACCCTGGGAGATAGGCGGCTACCTACCGAATATTCTAAGTCATATAACCCTCTCTAAACCCTCTACTATTAGAGTACGGCACCAATCATGAGACCGTGTTGTAGAGAAAGGTATTGCTGTCGAAGTACTTTTTATACGTCTATCGTACGGCATGGCTGAAATGTTGACGCTTGCCATATCCTGATTAGTTCGCATATTCTCCACTGATACCGCAAGCCAATGATGTTGTGCCACGTGGCGCTTTAAGTGACGGTGACCGAAAATCGCCAAAGCGTCTATTCCGCGATCTCGACACCTATCGTGGCCGTTCAATCAAAACTGACTTTTAATTATAGTTGTCGAATATCAATGCGCGGTATTTGTTTTGCCGTCAAAACAAATGCGGGGTTTTCGTTTTGCAAAGTACCATAAGCCGTACGTATATTCTTACTGTGTCTATGTTACATGTTTGTTTATGCCGTTAAATGAATTTATGTATAGGTACATCTTTAAATACTTATCAAACCCTATATAACTCAGTAGTGATCCTAGACTATAAGATAAAGTTATCGGCTATTGTTGACTTGACGGATGGCAAGTACTAGGATCAAATCTTGGGTCCGTCAAGTACATTTTGGTAAACCTACCAAAATTTGCCGCGTGTCTCTCATTCTCTCTCTCTCTCTAGACAGCATAGACAGCCATGGCTCTAGCTCCCTCTTTAACCTTCAGTGACTGCGACAAGTGTGGGAGCCGAAGAGAGGAGTTAGAGGTAGACTGCCTCTGCTTTTTTTTTACATTTAATTTTACATGTTTAGACCTAGAAAATACTAAAATAACCATTAATTTCTACATTACGATAGTTAGGTGGTCTTTCACTATCTAATGGTCCCTTGCATTCTCACCAAGAACGCGCTTCATTTTTTCAAGCTCTAGCTTGGCTGGCTATGCAGGTCACACTAGCGCTTTCAAGGGGGGAGAGATAGAAAAATTCATCAGAAGATCCAACAAAAAAAAATCAACGGGGGTGGGGGGGGCAAAAGAACGAAAGAAGCAAGGGCATAAGATAGAGGATGTTTTGTGGGTGTCTAGTAGGGTGTTAAAGCAAGGAGATAAAGCAAAAGGGTGGGGGGGGGGGGACGAGTTTGATCCGTCCTAGTGGACAAGACCACCGGAAATTTTTGCAGTTGTAGAACCGGGAAAGATGGATTGAATTATTGGGGAACAACTAGAAAAGAGCCAAAAGTCTACAATTGTGGATATATTGGGAAGGAATCAGGATGTGTTTTCAAGGGCTGATACAGATGTTGGAATTTACAAGGGCACACCATTCAGGATTGACTTAGTGGACGAATCAGCGACGGTTTGGCAAAAACAATATCATTTGAGCCACTTGGAGAAAGAATTTCTGAAGAGAAAATCCAATGTTTGGTTGATTCAAGATGAGTACACGAAAGCACTGGGCTTCATGGGTTTGCCTCACCAACGGTACTTCTTTGGAAGAAAGATTGTGCAAGGAAGATTGTCGATTTCTGAATGTGTGGAGATTATCGAATACTGAATGCAGCCACTATATCGGAAAAGTAACCTATGCCCACTCTTGAAGAAATATTTGAGGCATTGACTGGCGGAACTATATATTCCACCTTGGATTTGAAGTAGGGATTTCACCAAGTACCTGTGGAACCGAAGCATCGAGAGAGGACCGCATTTTGGGCGGGTAACACGTTATACGAGTGGCTTTATATGCCTTTTGGATTGAAAAATGCATCCGCCAAATTCCAACAAGTAATGGATGAAGCTTTACGAGATATTGAATGTGCTTGGTGTTATATTGACGACGTGACCATTTTTTATAAAAATTTCAAGGATCACCTCATTCATTTACAAATGGTGTTTCATGCTCTGAGAGTGGCAGGCTTAAAGTGTCATCCAAGTAAATACATAGTTCGGGTAGACTAGATTTTGTATTTGGTACATGAGGTTACCCTTGGGACCGTAGGTCCACATATGGTTAAAATCGTTGCTTTGGATGCATTGCCAGCTCCCACTGATGTTTCATCACTTCGCACATTTTTGGTGCTAGCTAACTATTACAGAATATTTGTTCTAGATTTTAGCAGTCATGCCCTCAATTTACTCTTGAGGAAAGATGAAGAGTGGCAATGGAAGGAAGAGCAAGAAGAGGCATTCCAATTTTTGAAGAATGCACTTTAAGAGAGTCAGATTCTTCGTATGCCGAACCACCATTTATTATTTATACCGATTGGAGTAAATTTGGATAAGGGGTCCTATTAGCTCAACTTGATGATTTGGGAGCCGAATACGTGGTAGCCTATGCAAGCCGTAGCAACAAAAAGGCAGAAGCCTCTTTCAATAGCTATCATGGGGAGCTTCTTGCAGCTGTTTGGGCCATCCAACACTTTCCACCGTATCTTTATGGTGTTCATTTCACCCTCATCACCGATCACCAATCTTAAAAAAAAAAATAGAGAATAGTTGTCGAGCGTGCCTGGGAAATATAAGGTGAGGCCCACAGCCCACTTTAGTTGATGTGGGAGTCCTGCAAATGCCCCCCCCGATGCGCGTGCTTCCCATGATAGTGACCATGCCCATTTCTGCCACCAAATCCCCATGGGGAAATGCATGCAAAACAAAAGAGGCAATGGAGCCCGCATTGGAAATGAAAGCGTGGGGAGGTGAAAGGATACCGTACCCTCCCCCTCTAGGGCTGATATCCCAATTTTGCTGCTCCGCTGGAAATCTAATAAAGATTCCCTCAAAACCCACTGTTCTGGTCCAAAAGATTGTAGTAGTTAACCCTCGCTTAAACGCAAACGAAGCCCAAAAAAGACTACCAAAGAGAGAACAATGGCACTTCCACGCGGAATAACGGAAAAATAAAAGAATAATAAGCTATTTCAGAATTAACAATATCACCTTGCCTTAGAAAATTAGAGATAAAGATAGGATTCAAAATAGAAGCAAACGAGCTTAACCTACCCCCAACAGAAACGCTGACAAGAAGAGGAGATGAAATATCTCTTGAAGACATCAAAACAGGTAATGTCCTCCTTAACTCCTTGGTTTCCGCAACCCGGAACCGGAAAGACCCCTTTCGGTATCAAAGAGCCACAAGTCCCAAATCGCCTAAAAAGAGAAGATAGTGCTAACTACCCAACCGAACTACGATCCCTACAAAGGACAAATGCAAACCAAGATGGCAGTAGGGTCACAATCACATAACAAATAAAGGTTCTCCAAAAGAAGATTTGTTGGAATTTTTTAAGGTTTTTATCAAGAGACAGTACTGAAAAGCAACCTGTCTTTTTCGGCCCCAAGTGAATTATACATCAGAGTTTGTTCTACTGCAGGGGCCAAAGTCAAAGAAATGCCAGAAGCCAATCACCGGCCAGCAATTGTTATCGTACTAACATAAGACAAAATAGTATGTACTACATGTAGAAATTAATGGTCTTTTAAAGTATTTTTTAGGTCTAAATAGAAATAAGAAAGAAGCCGAGGCAGTCTACCTCTAACTTCTCTCTTCAACTCTCAAACTTGTCGCAGTCAATGAGAAATTGGAGAGGGAGCTAGAGCCATGGCTACCTAGGCTATCCAGAGGTTTACATGAAAATATATATTAGTTAGGGGTTTATTTACTAAAAGATATGTGCCGGCCACAGGATTTGATCCTGATACCTAACGGCCGGCAGATAGCTGGTAGCCGTTAGCCTTAGCCGTTAAGTCTAGAAGTAGTGTTAAGTACCATATGGTTTGATAATTATTTAAACATTTATACATAGGATAGTTCATTTAACTGTAACTGTTTACGGGAGACATATATCCAGTAATGTAAAAGTACGGATTACGGTATGGATAAGAAACCAATACCGCGCATTTATTTCTTTAGTGAAACGAATACCGTGCATGTATTTATTACGGCTACGATTAAATGTGAATTTAATCGGACGGCTGGAATTAACGCCGAGATCGCGAAAGAGGATTTCGGCGGTTTGTGGTCATCGCGACATCGGATGACATGTGGCGGAATGACATTGGATCGCGACATCTCCAAGGATTAAGGGAGCGAATCCGGACATACCACGTGTCGACATTTAGGCCATGTCGTACAGTGTCCGTACAGAAAGTACACCGGCAGCTGTACTTTTGTGTACGGAACTGAAATCTGATTGGCTCCATACATCAGTAGATAGAGTCTGTGAGAGAGATAGGACTTAGAAAATTAGAAGATAGGACCCTCTCTCCCAGAGAGCTAATGTACAAAAGGTCAACTTTGACCATCCATAACTTATTGCTCAAGGGAGCAAATTTAGAGATTCTTTTTTGCTATCGACTCAGGGGAGTCTTGCCTTCACAGCGGTGACGTTGGTCAGAGTTATTTTTTGCCAGGGTGAGAGTTATTTTTGCTGAAACACAAAGGGGTTAGGGTTATCCTAGAGGCTTCTTGGAAGCAATCCACTCTGAGGACTTATGGAGGTCTCAGAGTTTCACTACACTTAGGCAAAAAATTAAGGTGACTGGCTCTGGTTGGATTTGGAGCAAAAGGTCCTCTTATGGTACACTTATAGGCAACAAAGTCCTGAATTGACGTGAAAACGTCTAACTTTGACCCAACGTAATAAATGCTCTGCCCGTCTGTTGAGCATGAACTAACATCCTATTGACGGCTAAGAGCAAAATCTACAAGACAATCTCAAAGGTTATGTGGATTTCCACAATGTATCCCTCTGCTAGAGCTACATAGAACTGATTCCATGTCATGGAGCCGCCATTGTTGCAACGGACTAACTCCGTTGTTCGACCTCTGTTTGAGGTGAACTAAATTGCATGGTGCTCCTAGGTGAGAATACAAAGATGTGATCCGATTGGTTGTCCTCCCGTTCCCTGTATGTTTTAGTCCATACATGGTTGAATGAGGCCTTGGAAAGCCTGGGAGTAGAAATGTGCTGAGAATGCACACGAGCTGAAATGTGCCGAGAATGCACACGAGCTGAAATGTGCCGAGAATGCACACGAGCTTGACAATTGTCGAGCGTACTTGGTAAATATAAGGTGAGGCCCAGAGCCCACCTTAGTTGATGTGGGAGTCTTGCAAACGCCCCCCCCGATGCACGTGCTTCCAATGATAGTGACCATGCCCATTTCTGCCACCAAACCCCCCACGGAAATGCATGCAAAACAAAAGAGGCAATGGAGCCCGCATGGGAAATGAAAGCGTGGGGAGGTGAAAAGATACCATATCACCCCCTCTAGGACTCATATCCCAATTTCCCCCCCTTTAGTCCACCTTGACTAAGATATAATTTTACCCGCCCAATTCACAGTTCTCACACAAGTAAAGGCCTTGGGGTTGGGTGTGTGGTTTCAAAGAGAAGGGGATACATGTTGTATCCTAGCATTAGCTGCATATGTCTTAGACCAAGATAAGGTCTGGTGAGGATGACGGCGTGCAGTTCGAGGAGCAAAGCCTCAAAGGTGGCAAGGGGCTACATTGATATGATTTTCCTTGATTCTTCGACCATCTTTTCATTCCAAGGTAAGAACCCCTTTATTGGAAACGTCCATAACTTTTAAAATCACTCGCTCGACAGTAATATTTAACGTGTTCTTTTTCTGCTGCATCCGATACACAAAGTCTCCGGGCATGAATTGACGTTGTTGAGGTACATAGTTTCGGCTCCTGCATTAGGAATACCATAACTGATCCCGATGTTGCGCTGCCTCTAATTCCCCCATGGTTAGTGGCATCTCTCAGTGGAACACTTTGGCTCTGTCAGCGATCATTTTCTCAACTGTCTCTTGATTATCCATCTCAGGGAGGACCACTGCCTGGGCTGAAGCAACGCCGGGGAGGATGGGATGTTGTCCAAATAAAATGTAGTAAGGGCTATAGGAATGGAGAGAAGCTTGTTGGCTGAACTTGTATCCCATGTGGATCCATGACACCCGCCTGTCCCACTCCCCCAAATCTTCTTCAACTGCATATTTTCGTAGTGACCGCTTCACTGTTTGTACGCACCTTTCGTCCAAACTGTCGGCTTGGGGGTGGTCACAACTGGTAAGTCGATGGTCGATGAGACATTTCTCCAAAAGGGTTGAGAATTCTCCGGCAAATTCAGATCCTTGATCTGTTAGAACCTTTGAAGGCGCTCCAAATTGTGACAACACTCTATGAAGGAAGGTATCTACAATAGCTTTGGACTCATTCCGAGGCAAAACCACCAACTCTATCCATTTTGAAAAAAGTTCGATCATGACCAGCACAAAGCGATTCTTTCGTCTGCTGGTCGGAAGAGGCCCAAAAAGATCAAAAGCCATCGATAAAACATCCCCTCGATGGGAAGGTTGGTTCTGCCTTTTTTGTCAAAAGCTGCTTTAACTCAATCTCCATCGCAAGAAGAGCAATTTTGCAGAATTCGGTTGATTGGGGTCTGCAAACTGTACCACCAATAAAGTCCTGTGACCATATAAGTGGTATTTTTCTGCCCGAAGTGCCGGCATTGCTTATGGAGAGGGGTGATCAAAGTTTCGCGATCTGCGGGGGAGGAACCACTTTCCTCGTTCTGTCAGCCCATTTCCGGAGAAGAATACCTCGGTTCCAGTCATACGCCGCCATCCAGATCTGCACACGGAACAATTGAACTCCAGGCAAGTGTGAAAGAGGAGATTCCTTCTGGATGGATTTTAGGGAATCGTGGTCATTCCTGATATCTTTCCTTTTATTCTTTTATCGGTGCCTGCCCCTTCACGTCCGCCGCAAAAGTGGACCGTTCCTTGGAGATCGCGGAAGCCAGATCAAAGAGGAAGAGGTTCGAATAAGTCCCACATTGATCTCCATCGTGCCGTGCTCCGGTAGAATCCAGCGTGAAGGGATCGCGATTTCAGCTAAGTCCGTCGGCATTCTCGTGGATTTCCCGTGCCCGGTGGATGATACTGAAGATGTATTCCTACAAGATCAGAACGCATCTAACGAGTTTGCCGGTCAACTTACTGTTTTCTATGATCCATTTGAGAGGTTGATGGTCTGTTATAAGAGTGAAACGGACCCCGTATAAATAGGGCTGGAAATGCTGAATTTCCCAAACAACTGCGAGGAGCTCTCCATGGTAATTGCTATAATTCCCTTGCGCTCGGTTATTGCTCCTGCTGGCGTAAGCAACCACATATTCTGCCCGTACATCATCTATTTGTGCAAAAACTGCCCCCAATCTAAACCTGCTCGAATCGCTGTAAAGGAGGAAAGGTTTCTGATGATCGGGCATCCAAAGTAAGCGGTGCTACTTCAGGGCATCCTTCAAAACTTGAAAGATATCTGCTGTTCCTCGGCCTAGTGCCACTCTTGGTCCTTTTGTAGTTACTGATTTAAGGGTTGAGCTTGAATGTTGAACTCGGGGATGAAGTAGCGATAGAAATTAGCGAAACCCAAAAAGGTACGGAGGGCTGAGATGTCTTGAGGTGGAGGGAGAGCGTCAAGGGCGGCTACCTTGACCATGTGGGGACCCACTGTCCGGGTTTAACTTCATGTCCCAGGTAAACTATTTTTTGAACTCCAAAAATACCTTTGCCCGGGTGACATTTCAAGCTCGCTGCTTGAAGGAGCTGGAGGACAACCTGTGTGTGCTCCAAGTGCTTTTCAAATGTTTTTGAGAAAATAATAACATTGTTGATCTAGCATCTGGCGTAGTCAATTTCTCACAGAGCTTTGTCCATTGCTCGCTGGAACTTTGCAAGTGCGTTTTTCAATCCAAATGGCATATAAAACCAATTATACAACCTAAAACCTGCCCAAAATGTTATTATCTCCCGATATTTAGGTTCCATATCAATTTGGTGAAACCCATTTTTTATGTCAAAGGTAGAGTAAATTGTGGCCCCAGCAAGAGAGTCGAAAATCTCTTCGGGGGTTAGCATATGATATATGCTAGGAATGGTGGTCGTGTTCAGCATGCGAAAGTCCCATTACATCTGGAAATCTACTATTTTCCCAGACGAGTCTTTCTTGGGAGGGAGAACTGTTGGGGAAGCAAACCCATGGAGTCTCGTACTCTCTTTCACCAATCCGGCATCTACCAAGGTTTTGACTTTGGCTGTAATGAACTCTATCTTTTTAAAACTGAGAGGGTACTGCTTCTGCCAAATAGTTGCTGTCTTGTCTATTAAGTCTATTCTGAAAGGAGTCTTTTTATAGATGCCTACATCCGTGTCTGTCAAGAAATCACACCTTTGTTTTTTGCAAGTAATTCTGAGAGTTGGGCCTTCTGCTGGTGGTCTAACTGCTCCCCTAAGGTCCAATCCATTTTTCATGGCTCTACTGCTGCCCATGCTTCCGCTGGTCGGCCCCACCTGGTGATATCAAATTCCGGTCCTACTTGTGGGTCTATGTCTCCCCCTCTGTTTAGGACACCACTACTGACAACTTCCGCTAAGTTGTCTCTTTCCGAGCCTCCGCTCCCCCCCACTGGATGGAATTTGTGAATTTTTCTCTTTTCTTCTCTCCCCCCCTCAAGCTGCACAGTGGCCTACTCGCTAACACTTTTGGAGCTTGAAGGTTACTAGCCTTTATCTGAGGAGATTGGGAAAGGGAATGTTTTAACACCTATGAGACCGCATTCATATCCATGCTCTGTCCGAGTAGGTTGCACCTTTGAAGATCTAAAATACTTGGTGCAGCCGTTGTTATAGATTGGAATCCCATTGCCTGTTCTCATTCCTCGATCGTCAGAGTTGTCCAAGCTCCAGCTGTCAAATATCATCCCTGCCACTCCTTTTCGATATGCATGGCTATTGGGGAAGGAAACCCGAGTTGGCAGGGCTCGCTGTGGGGCCCCTGGGTTGTTGCACCAAAAGAATGGGAGACGATCAACCTTTGTCATGTGAGTGGCCATCCACCCTGGTCCAAGAATCTATTGTAGAGTGATATGGGGATCTGTTTTGTGGTTCTATAAGAGTTGGTGGAGGTTGGAAAATGGGATTAGATTAGTCCAGTAAGCCCTTACTCAGTGAGCTCTTAATCCCATTTGTGGTGCATCGAAAACAAGTGGAACCCCTAGAACCTACAAAACTTGATTCCAGCTATTGGCGACATGTTTTCTTTTATTGTCTTCAGGGTGGACATTCTCCAAGATGTACCCCACAGGGCGTATCTTGAAGTTGCTGCAGCCAGGGAACTAATTTGATCATTTGAAAGAAATTTCGGCTTCGGCTGTCTTGACGTCCCTTACCTTTCCCTGCTAGAGAGTATCCCTGACACGGCCATCCTGCTACTACCGGATCTACTCTCTTGAGCATGGCTAAATGTGGTGCCAGGATGTTTTCAACATTTTGGGGCAGACTTCGGTGAGCTTTACAGATTACGAACACGGGAAGGTGTTGGGGATACAGTTGGTGAAGCTGTTGTACTCGATGCTCACTAACAGCCCGGGCATCGGGTGAGATTCCCACGACAATATAAGACTCCACCTTATATCCTGCATTCAAGACAACTTTTAGGTCCGAGCTGATTCCAGAGAAAAGTGATAGTATCCGTAGTCCGGATTCCGGAACTAATAATGACACCACCTATCGATTGAGTTTTTGTCTCTAGGGTTGAACCTCCGAAGATTCCGACTGAGGCTTGGAAGTCATTTCGTTGGTAAAAAAAATTGAGAATGATTGATCCACTTCCCATCGAAGTGTGGATACTGGTGATAATATTTCCTGGTATTCCTTTTCCCACCGCTTAGAAATACGGAATTGCTATATCTCTTTGGCGATGTATGGGCGGTGGCAAGCAGTTTTGTTGGTGTTTGGGTGACATATGTTTATTTGAGGCAGCTGGTGCCCTTGAAGAAGAAGAAGAAGCAGCAACAGCAGCAGCAACAACAGTTGCCATAATCACAATCAAAGTACAAAGAGGAAACTCTCACGAATACCCACAAATGACCAACTTCACAATGAAATCCCAAGCAAACCAGACACACACTAGGTCTGCAAATTTGTCACAATAAAGAAAATACACCAAAGAAAACACATGCAGAATTTCACAAAGTTTTGCCTAAAGATCACAATGATCTTACAATTCAAAAACCCCAAAAATTGCTTCGTAGTTTTCATACAAGGAAATCCTAGCTTCCAAAATATTATAAGTCCTACATATACAAGTGAGCCTACAACTGATCTTAACCGTACCACAATTACCATGATCCACCGGTACACTAAATCTTTACCAAACTAAACCTTCACCGTCTGCCGTACAAAGTATTTACATCAATCTTTTAACTCTAGCCGCCGCTAAAGTGCGCAACAAAAGTTCGTTCACCGAAATGACGGCGCAATCAACATTTCTCTTCCAAGAATGACGACAAACTCCATCCGCCGTCCACGCATTCGTTCCCCAATGAATATGAACCTCCACGTGTAAATCCGGTCCCCAAATGAATCTGTACTTCGTCGTCCAGATAAAACAACCTTAATGCAACTCTGAGACCTCCATAGGACCTCAAAGTAAGCAGCTCACACAAAGCCTCTAGGATAACCCTGACCCCTTTGTCTTTCAGCACGAATAACCACCACCCTGGGAAACAAAAACTCTGACCACCTTCACCTTTGTGAACGCAAGACTCCCTTGAGTCGATAGCAAAAAAGAATCTCTGAATTTGCTCCCCTGAGAAGTAAGTTATGGAGGGTCAAAGTTGACCTTTTGTACAGAACCTCTCCGGGAGAGAGGGTCCTATCTACCATTTTTTCTAAGTCTTATCTCTCTCACAAACTCTATCTACTGATGTACGAAACCAATCATATCACACTTCCGTACATAAAAGTACATCTGTCGGTGTACTTTATGTACAAAAACTGTACGATATGGCCTAAAAGTCAACACATGTCATATTTGGGTTCGGTCTCGTAATCCCCGGGATGCCGCGATCCAACGTAATTTTGCCACGTGTCATCCAATGTGGCGATGACCACAAACCGCTGAGATTCTCTTTCGCGATCTCGGCTTTCTTTCGGCCGTCCGATTGAATGCAGATTTCAATCGTAGCCGTAATAAATACATGTGCGGTATTTGTTTCGTTAAAGAAATAAATGCGCGGTACTAGTTTCTTACATATATCGTAATCCGTACTTTTACATAATTGGATCTATGTATCTCGTAAACAGTTGTAGTTAAATGAATTATCCTGCGTAATAATATTCAAATAAATATCAAACCCTATATCATACATCATTAGTCTTAGACTTAACGGCTACGACTACCGGCTACCGCCTACTTTTCTTTCCGCAGGTACCAAGATAAAATCCCGGTTCCGACATCTATCCTTTTTTGTAAATAAACTACTTATCGGTATATAAACTAATCCATTTCCCGTAAACCTCTAGATAGCCAAGGTAGCCCTGGCTATAGCTTCCACTCCAACTCCCCAGTGTCTGCGACAAGTGTGGGAGTTTGGAGAGAGAAGTTAGAGATAGACTGCCTCGGCTTCTTTTTGTATTTTAATTTAGACCTAGAAAATACTTAAAAAGAACCATCAATTTCTACACTTAACTCCCTCACGGACCGACCCGTGTGCCTGAGGTGTACCAAGTCTGTGTACTCTCTTTGGAGTTACATAGAACACTAAATCTTGTCTACGACAATTCATCATTCACACAAACTGCTATGGCTGCGGCGCTCTACCACCGCAGCTGTGATGTTTTAGAGCAGCGCAGCTATTCACTCAAGCTGCTATAGCTGCGGTGTTCCACCAGCGCAGCTGTGATATTAGAGCTGCGCAGCATAGCAGCAAAACAACGAAATATAGAGAGGATTACAGGTTTCCAGCTACGATGTCAAACTAAGCGCAGCATGGCAGTATAACAGTGAGATAAATAGAGGACTAAAGGTTTCCAAAAACAACACTCCCTTAAACCTTTACACTCTATCAGTCACTAAATCCGCATGCCTCTCTACAAAACTTCAATTTAGGTGCAGGTAAAGGCTTAGTCATCATATCTGCTACCATCATCTCATCTGGCAAATAACTAAGCTTTAAAATTTTGTTTATCACCTTCTCTCAGACAAAATGTAGCTTGATATCAATGTGCTTGCTTTTGAAGTGATGACTTAGGTTAGATGCAATCGCTATAGGTGCCTGGTTGTCACACCACACTATTTCAGGTCTAGATTGCATGAAATGAAGTTCTTGAAGGAGAGACTTTACCCAAAGTAACTCCTTGATAGTTGAGCTGGCTGCCATGTATTCACCCTCCATTGTAGACTGAGCTGTGACTTTTTGAAGTTTGCTGCTCTAGCAGCATGTTCGATTTCCAATCTTCAGAATGAATCCGATAGTGGAGCGGCGGCTTGGCATGTGTTCGTAACTCGCATCGCTCCAAGTCTGAATTTTAACTTCATCTCCACCGAGAGCAAGTTGTAGATTCCGTGTCCCTGCAAGATATTGAAGGACCCTCTTTGCTGCCTCCCTATCCGATCTCCTCGGATTTTGTAAACTCCGGATTAGAGTACCAACTGCAGCCGCGATGTCTGGGCGTGTGCAGTTCATGAAGTAGATTAGGCTGCCAACAATCTGACGATATCGAATGGCAGCCATAGAATTTGCCTCCTCGATTCCAAGGTGTCATCAGAAACGACTCCTCCATCGGTCTCCGTGCCTTACACTTTTTGCTTAAATTCCATGGGAGTGGCACTTCCCTTTGCCTCTGCTATGCCAAACTTTTCAAGCATGTTCCCAATCGCTTCACGCTGCGTTAGATAGATTATTCTCCAATCTCTATCCCTTTCTACTTGAATTCCGAGAATGTACTTTGCCTCCCCTAAATCGTTCATTTCAAACTTGGAATTCAAAGCTGCCTTTATTTTGTTAATCTCATTTAATGACTTACTTAGTGACCGTCCGTTCGTCCGCATCTGACGGTGAAAATAAAAAATTTTGGTCCCAATGTTTTAATTGGTGCAATTTTTGGTCTGAATGTTTTAATTAGTCCGAAAAAGTCCGAACAGGTCCGAATACAATATGGGTCTTAAGGTCATATAGTATGTTTTGCATACAATAGGCATATTGTATGGGCCTACTTTCACCTACTTTTGAACTATGCTATGGTGTACTGTACTGTAGTGTTTGATTTGAACGGTGTCCCCTTAAACTTGCAACTATAGTTTAAGGGTATGGTTACATCGTGGGTCTGTATAATAGTACGGACAACAAAATTTATGTATTACAAAGGCCTCAGTTATATCACGTATCGTCTGTAAATAAGTTTGTACATACGTGTTTTGATTTAAGTGGCTCCACGTAAGTTGAGGATCAAATCTCTAAAATCGTCAAAGATTTGGAAATCGACCATTTTCGTATAGAGATCCGTACTTGTGTATTACGTACGTGTACTTCGCAAGTGTACCGCGTCAATGTACCTCAAAGATCACCTTCACTCTGCTGACTTTTAGGAAAAAAACGCATTTGTTTTCGGCAAAGATTTTACCATGGTTCAAAAGTAGGTGAAAGTAGGCCCGTAAAATATGCATATTGTACGGAAAACATAAATATGACCTTCAGACCCATATTATATTGGTCGCAAAATGAAAAAAAAGGTAACAAGGTTGAGTTGCACATCGTTTGATAGAGAATTAAACATCATTGGACGGTCTCTGATCAAAGTAGCAATCAAAAGAGTGATCTAAGAAGATCACATGAAAAGCCCATAACATAACTTGCGCCTACAAAAGCCTACCACAAAACGCCTACTTTTGAACTATGGATTTTACAGTCACCTTGTTCGAAGGCGAGTGACTTTGGGGAGGTGTGAAAATTTTCCTTTTTCATCGACGTACATGTTTATCGTCCATGTGTAGTGAATTGACTGATTCTATAATGGTGAACTCACCTTTGTGAGGTAAGGTGGGTTCACCATTACGGGGGTGGATGGAGCGATTGCTTCGCACATGAAGACCAAAATGTAATCGGACGGTCGATGTTTTCTCCCAGATACTTCAAGAATCGTAATCTTGTTTTTTGTAATGTTGTTTTTAAGGGTGCGTCTGCATGTGCCTAAGTAAGGTTTTTTTTCTGTCATTTTCTCGTAAAACTTAGAGCCTTACCGCGTAAATTTCAACCGTACAAAAAAATAGAAAAATGAGAAGTATATTTTGTGTCATTATCGAATTTAGGATATTGTCGTCTTGTGTTCTACAACCCACGGCAACGCCAAAAAACGTCATCTTCAAACTTTTCTTTAAAACACATGGAAGATGTGATTTAAAACAAAGTATTTTCGAAAAACAAATTGGAACACGTATTCGCACGTGTAAAATAATTTACACAAATTTCAAACGAAATAAAGCGACGGCTGTCGGGCCTGCTTGGGAAACACAAAAGGAAGGCCTGCAGCCAGAAATAGTCTGCATATGAGTCCTGCAAATGACCCCACATGCGGATGCTTCCCATGATGGTAATGATGCCCATTTTTGCCCCCATCTCTACCGTATACATGCATACAGAACATAGGAGACAATTGGACCGGAAACGAAGATGCATGCATGGGAAGGTGAAAAAGATACCCACTCCCCCTTCCTTTCCCCATCTGGCCAATAAAAAGGGAGTGAGTTTTGGGAATAGGGTTGATATCCCAATTCCCCCCCCCCTCTCTTAGTCCACCGTGACTAAAAAATAGAATAATTACCCTCCCAATTTGCAGCTCCCGCGAAACCAGGTGGTTGAGGGTTAAGGGCATGGCTCCTAAGAGGCGGGAAGATAGGATTGATGCCAACACTGGATGCAGTGATGGCAGACGAAGACGGTGTCAAGCGGGGAGGATAGGTTACAGGCGGAGGAACAGGAAAGAGGGTCAGCAAAGTAAGTTAGGTAAAGGTTGGTTCGTCCTCTAAATTCCAAAAATGGCAAGGGGCCACATTGATTTGATTATCTTTAATTTTTCAACCATCCTTCCCCTCTAAAGTAAGAACTCCTTTGTTAGAAACCTCCACCACTTTCAAGATTACCCGCCCGACAAAAATATCGTGCGTGTCTTTTTTCTGTTCCATCCTATACAGAAAGTCCTCGGGCATAAATAGCCTTTGTCGAGGCACATAATTTCCGCTCCGGCGTTGAGAATACCACAGTTGATCCCAGTGTTGAGCCGCTCGTAAATTCCCCATGGCAAGAGGCATCTCTCAATGGAATATTTTAGCTCTGTCGGCGATCAATTTTCGACAGTCCCCTGGTCATCCATTTCTGAAGGACAAGTGCTTGGGCCAAGGCAGCTCCAAACAAGATGGGATGCGTCCAAATAAAATGAAGTAAGGGCTATAGAAGTGGAGGGAAGCTTGGCGGCTGAATCTGTATCCCATGGGAATCCAAGGAACCCTTCGGTCCCACTCTCCCAAATCTTATTTAACTACATATTTATGTGGAGACTGCTTAACTGTTTGCACGCACCTTTCGGCCAAACCGTCCGCTTGTGGGTGGTCACGACTATTCAACCGATGGTTTATGAGGCATTTCTCCCAAATGTTAAAAAATTCTCTGACAAATTCGAAGCCTTCGTCTCTTAAAATCTCTGTTGGCGCCCCAAATTGTGACAACACCCTTTAAAAAAAAACATCTCTATTTGATTTGGACTCTTTTCGGGGAAAAACCAGCAACTCTATCCATTTTGAAAAATGTTCGATCATGACCAACACGAAGTGGTTCCCCTGTCTGCTAGTTGGAAAAAGCCCTAAAAGGTACAAAGACCATCGATAAAACATTCCTCGGATGGGAAGGGAATGGAGCTTGGTTTCGCCCTTTTTGTCAAAAGTCACTTTTACTCTATCCCTAGAGGAGCAAGTTTGTATTATTCGGTTGACTTGGGTCCGCAGCCCGTGCCACCAATAAGATCCTATAACCAAAGAGGTAGTATGCTCTTGCCTAAAGTGTCCACATTGCTGATGGAGATGGGTGATCATAGTTTCTCGATTGTGAGGGAGGAGGAAACACTTTCTTCGTCCGTCCTCCCATTTCCAGAGTAGTATGCCTCACATTTCCGGAGTAGTATGCCTCACATTTCCGGAGTAGTATGCCTCAGTCTTGATTATACACCGCCATCCGGGTTTGCACTCGAGACAATTGAACTCCAGCCAAGTGGGGAAGACGAGCCCCTTGTTGGATGGATTGTAGAGAGTTAAGGTCATTCAGATATCTCTACGTCCGGCTCCTTTTAGGGCCTGCGCCTATATATTTGTCGCAAAAGTAGACAATTCGCCCCCAGCTCGGGGAAGCCAGATTTTGGCAGAAGATGCTCGAATGATTCCCTAATCTGTGGATCCTCATCGTGCGTAGCCCTGGTAGAATCCAGATTGGAGGGATCGGGAATTTGGCTAAGTCCGTCGCCATTCCTATGGATTTCCCCTACCTGGTGGATGATACATAAATCATATTCCTGCAAGATTTGAACCCATATAGCGAGTTTGTCGGTTAACTTACTGTTCTCCATGATCCATTTCAAGGGTAGATGGTCCGTAATAAAGGTGAAATGGATCCCGTATAAATAGGGCTGGAAATGCTGTATCACCCAAACAACTGCGAGGAGCTCTCCATGGTAATTGCTATAATTCCCTTCCGCTCGGTTATTGCTCCTGCTGGCGTAAGCAACCACATATTCTGCCCGTACATCATCTATTTGTGCAAAAACTGCCCCCAATCTAAACCTGCTCGAATCGCTGTAAAGGAGGAAAGGTTTCTGATGATCGGGCATCCAAAGTAAGCGGTGCTACTTCAGGGCATCCTTCAAAACTTGAAAGATATCTGCTGTTCCTCGGCCTAGTGCCACTCTTGGTCCTTTTGTAGTTACTGATTTAAGGGTTGAGCTTGAATGTTGAACTCGGGGATGAAGTAGCGATAGAAATTAGCGAAACCCAAAAAGGTACGGAGGGCTGAGATGTCTTGAGGTGGAGGGAGAGCGTCAAGGGCGGCTACCTTGACCATGTGGGGACCCACTGTCCGGGTTTAACTTCATGTCCCAGGTAAACTATTTTTTGAACTCCAAAAATACCTTTGCCCGGGTGACATTTCAAGCTCGTTGCTTGAAGGAGCTGGAGGACAACCTGTGTGTGCTCCAAGTGCTTTTCAAATGTTTTTGAGAAAATAATAACATTGTTGATCTAGCATCTGGCGTAGTCAATTTCTCACAGAGCTTTGTCCATTGCTCGCTGGAACTTTGCAAGTGCGTTTTTCAATCCAAATGGCATATAAAACCACTTATACAACCTAAAACCTGCCCAAAATGTTATTATCTCCCGATATTTAGGTTCCATATCAATTTGGTGAAACCATTTTATGTCAAAGGTAGAGTAAATTGTGGCCCCAGCAAGAGAGTCGAAAATCTCTTCGGGGGTTAGCATATGATATATGCTAGGAATGGTGGTCGTGTTCAGCATGCGAAAGTCCCATTACATCTGGAAATCTACTATTTTCCCAGACGAGTCTTTCTTGGGAGGGAGAACTGTTGGGGAAGCAAACCCATGGAGTCTCGTACTCTCTTTCACCAATCCGGCATCTACCAAGGTTTTGACTTTGGCTGTAATGAACTCTATCTTTTTAAAACTGAGAGGGTACTGCTTCTGCCAAATAGTTGCTGTCTTGTCTATTAAGTCTATTCTGAAAGGAGTCTTTTTATAGATGCCTACATCCGTGTCTGTCAAGAAATCACACCTTTGTTTTTTGCAAGTAATTCTGAGAGTTGGGCCTTCTGCTGGTGGTCTAACTGCTCCCCTAAGGTCCAATCCATTTTTCATGGCTCTACTGCTGCCCATGCTTCCGCTGGTCGGCCCCACCTGGTGATATCAAATTCCGGTCCTACTTGTGGGTCTATGTCTCCCCCTCTGTTTAGGACACCACTACTGACAACTTCCGCTAAGTTGTCTCTTTCCGAGCCTCCGCTCCCCCCCACTGGATGGAATTTGTGAATTTTTCTCTTTTCTTCTCTCCCCCCCTCAAGCTGCACAGTGGCCTACTCGCTAACACTTTTGGAGCTTGAAGGTTACTAGCCTTTATCTGAGGAGATTGGGAAAGGGAATGTTTTAACACCTATGAGACCGCATTCATATCCATGCTCTGTCCGAGTAGGTTGCACCTTTGAAGATCTAAAATACTTGGTGCAGCCGTTGTTATAGATTGGAATCCCATTGCCTGTTCTCATTCCTCGATCGTCAGAGTTGTCCAAGCTCCAGCTGTCAAATATCATCCCTGCCACTCCTTTTCGATATGCATGGCTATTGGGGAAGGAAACCCGAGTTGGCAGGGCTCGCTGTGGGGCCCCTGGGTTGTTGCACCAAAAGAATGGGAGACGATCAACCTTTGTCATGTGAGTGGCCATCCACCCTGGTCCAAGAATCTATTGTAGAGTGATATGGGGATCTGTTTTGTGGTTCTATAAGAGTTGGTGGAGGTTGGAAAATGGGATTAGATTAGTCCAGTAAGCCCTTACTCAGTGAGCTCTTAATCCCATTTGTGGTGCATCGAAAACAAGTGGAACCCCTAGAACCTACAAAACTTGATTCCAGCTATTGGCGACATGTTTTCTTTTATTGTCTTCAGGGTGGACATTCTCCAAGATGTACCCCACAGGGCGTATCTTGAAGTTGCTGCAGCCAGGGAACTAATTTGATCATTTGAAAGAAATTTCGGCTTCGGCTGTCTTGACGTCCCTTACCTTTCCCTGCTAGAGAGTATCCCTGACACGGCCATCCTGCTACTACCGGATCTACTCTCTTGAGCATGGCTAAATGTGGTGCCAGGATGTTTTCAACATTTTGGGGCAGACTTCGGTGAGCTTTACAGATTACGAACACGGGAAGGTGTTGGGGATACAGTTGGTGAAGCTGTTGTACTCGATGCTCACTAACAGCCCGGGCATCGGGTGAGATTCCCACGACAATATAAGACTCCACCTTATATCCTGCATTCAAGACAACTTTTAGGTCCGAGCTGATTCCAGAGAAAAGTGATAGTATCCGTAGTCCGGATTCCGGAACTAATAATGACACCACCTATCGATTGAGTTTTTGTCTCTTGGGTTGAACCTCCGAAGATTCCGACTGAGGCTTGGAAGTCATTTCGTTGGTAAAAAAAATTGAGAATGATTGATCCACTTCCCATCGAAGTGTGGATACTGGTGATAATATTTCCTGGTATTCCTTTTCCCACCGCTTAGAAATACGGAATTGCTATATCTCTTTGGCGATGTATGGGCGGTGGCAAGCAGTTTTGTTGGTGTTTGGGTGACATATGTTTATTTGAGGCAGCTGGTGCCCTTGAAGAAGAAGAAGAAGCAGCAACAGCAGCAGCAACAACAGTTGCCATAATCACAATCAAAGTACAAAGAGGAAACTCTCACGAATACCCACAAATGACCAACTTCACAATGAAATCCCAAGCAAACCAGACACACACTAGGTCTGCAAATTTGTCACAATAAAGAAAATACACCAAAGAAAACACATGCAGAATTTCACAAAGTTTTGCCTAAAGATCACAATGATCTTACAATTCAAAAACCCCAAAAATTGCTTCGTAGTTTTCATACAAGGAAATCCTAGCTTCCAAAATATTATAAGTCCTACATATACAAGTGAGCCTACAACTGATCTTAACCGTACCACAATTACCATGATCCACCGGTACACTAAATCTTTACCAAACTAAACCTTCACCGTCTGCCGTACAAAGTATTTACATCAATCTTTTAACTCTAGCCGCCGCTAAAGTGCGCAACAAAAGTTCGTTCACCGAAATGACGGCGCAATCAACATTTCTCTTCCAAGAATGACGACAAACTCCATCCGCCGTCCACGCATTCGTTCCCCAATGAATATGAACCTCCACGTGTAAATCCGGTCCCCAAATGAATCTGTACTTCGTCGTCCAGATAAAACAACCTTAATGCAACTCTGAGACCTCCATAGGACCTCAAAGTAAGCAGCTCACACAAAGCCTCTAGGATAACCCTGACCCCTTTGTCTTTCAGCACGAATAACCACCACCCTGGGAAACAAAAACTCTGACCACCTTCACCTTTGTGAACGCAAGACTCCCTTGAGTCGATAGCAAAAAAGAATCTCTGAATTTGCTCCCCTGAGAAGTAAGTTATGGAGGGTCAAAGTTGACCTTTTGTACAGAACCTCTCCGGGAGAGAGGGTCCTATCTACCATTTTTTCTAAGTCTTATCTCTCTCACAAACTCTATCTACTGATGTACGAAACCAATCATATCACACTTCCGTACATAAAAGTACATCTGTCGGTGTACTTTATGTACAAAAACTGTACGATATGGCCTAAAAGTCAACACATGTCATATTTGGGTTCGGTCTCGTAATCCCCGGGATGCCGCGATCCAACGTAATTTTGCCACGTGTCATCCAATGTGGCGATGACCACAAACCGCTGAGATTCTCTTTCGCGATCTCGGCTTTCTTTCGGCCGTCCGATTGAATGCAGATTTCAATCGTAGCCGTAATAAATACATGTGCGGTATTTGTTTCGTTAAAGAAATAAATGCGCGGTACTAGTTTCTTACATATATCGTAATCCGTACTTTTACATAATTGGATCTATGTATCTCGTAAACAGTTGTAGTTAAATGAATTATCCTGCGTAATAATATTCAAATAAATATCAAACCCTATATCATACATCATTAGTCTTAGACTTAACGGCTACGACTACCGGCTACCGCCTACTTTTCTTTCCGCAGGTACCAAGATAAAATCCCGGTTCCGACATCTATCCTTTTTTGTAAATAAACTACTTATCGGTATATAAACTAATCCATTTCCCGTAAACCTCTAGATAGCCAAGGTAGCCCTGGCTATAGCTTCCACTCCAACTCCCCAGTGTCTGCGACAAGTGTGGGAGTTTGGAGAGAGAAGTTAGAGATAGACTGCCTCGGCTTCTTTTTGTATTTTAATTTAGACCTAGAAAATACTTAAAAAGAACCATCAATTTCTACACTTAACTCCCTCACGGACCGACCCGTGTGCCTGAGGTGTACCAAGTCTGTGTACTCTCTTTGGAGTTACATAGAACACTAAATCTTGTCTACGACAATTCATCATTCACACAAACTGCTATGGCTGCGGCGCTCTACCACCGCAGCTGTGATGTTTTAGAGCAGCGCAGCTATTCACTCAAGCTGCTATAGCTGCGGTGTTCCACCAGCGCAGCTGTGATATTAGAGCTGCGCAGCATAGCAGCAAAACAACGAAATATAGAGAGGATTACAGGTTTCCAGCTACGATGTCAAACTAAGCGCAGCATGGCAGTATAACAGTGAGATAAATAGAGGACTAAAGGTTTCCAAAAACAACACTCCCTTAAACCTTTACACTCTATCAGTCACTAAATCCGCATGCCTCTCTACAAAACTTCAATTTAGGTGCAGGTAAAGGCTTAGTCATCATATCTGCTACCATCATCTCATCTGGCAAATAACTAAGCTTTAAAATTTTGTTTATCACCTTCTCTCAGACAAAATGTAGCTTGATATCAATGTGCTTGCTTTTGAAGTGATGACTTAGGTTAGATGCAATCGCTATAGGTGCCTGGTTGTCACACCACACTATTTCAGGTCTAGATTGCATGAAATGAAGTTCTTGAAGGAGAGACTTTACCCAAAGTAACTCCTTGATAGTTGAGCTGGCTGCCATGTATTCACCCTCCATTGTAGACTGAGCTGTGACTTTTTGAAGTTTGCTGCTCTAGCAGCATGTTCGATTTCCAATCTTCAGAATGAATCCGATAGTGGAGCGGCGGCTTGGCATGTGTTCGTAACTCGCATCGCTCCAAGTCTGAATTTTAACTTCATCTCCACCGAGAGCAAGTTGTAGATTCCGTGTCCCTGCAAGATATTGAAGGACCCTCTTTGCTGCCTCCCTATCCGATCTCCTCGGATTTTGTAAACTCCGGATTAGAGTACCAACTGCAGCCGCGATGTCTGGGCGTGTGCAGTTCATGAAGTAGATTAGGCTGCCAACAATCTGACGATATCGAATGGCAGCCATAGAATTTGCCTCCTCGATTCCAAGGTGTCATCAGAAACGACTCCTCCATCGGTCTCCGTGCCTTACACTTTTTGCTTAAATTCCATGGGAGTGGCACTTCCCTTTGCCTCTGCTATGCCAAACTTTTCAAGCATGTTCCCAATCGCTTCACGCTGCGTTAGATAGATTATTCTCCAATCTCTATCCCTTTCTACTTGAATTCCGAGAATGTACTTTGCCTCCCCTAAATCGTTCATTTCAAACTTGGAATTCAAAGCTGCCTTTATTTTGTTAATCTCATTTAATGACTTACTTAGTAGCAGCAAATTATCTACATACAGCGCAATGTAAATAATCCCATCTTCCAATTTCATAACATAGACTGAGTGATCTGAGCTAATCCTTACAAAGCCGAGACTAGTTAGAAACTCATCTTGTTTAGATTCCACTGACGTGGAGCCTGCTTTAGTCCGTACAAGGATTTCAACAACTTAAAGTCCAAATTTTCTTTTCCATTCTGTGCATACATTTGAGGTTGCTTCATATAGATCACTTCCTATAAATCTCCATGTAGAAAAGCCGTCTTAACATCCATTAGATGTAATTCCATATTTTCAATGGCTGTTAAAGACAACAAAATTCTAACATTTGGAAACCGGACAACTTGTGAGAAAGTCTCTTCGTAGTCAATTCCCTCCTTTTGACTATAGCCTTTTGCAACAAGCCTAGCCTTATACCTTTCAATTGAATTATCCGGATTCAACCTCATTTTGAAAACCCACTTACACCCGATGGCTTTTTGATCCGGTGGAAGCTCCATAAGCTCCCCAGTTTGAGGCCTCCATTATCGATCGCATTTCGTCATTCGCTGCGGAAATCCATTGATCCCTTTTTGAGGCTGAAAAAGCTTCTTGTATGGTGACCGGCTCCATCGTGGTGGCTGAAAATAGAGCATGCTCCACCTGTTCACTTCGCAGGCTCGCAGCGCAGCTTTGCAGCCTCGCAAACCTTCAGCTTTGCCTTGTTCCCCTCGGAAAATTTGAGGCTAGAACTGTTGGAGCCAACCGTGTCCTCCGAGGAGGAGAAGGAGGAGGTGGAGGAAGAGGAGGAGGACAAGTAGGTCCTACTGGTTGAACCATCGCAATGGTTGGAGTATGGATAGGAGATGATTCTCCTCCGACAGATGAGGAAGAACTTGTCGCAGATTGAAGAGGAACATTTTCAAAAATTACATATTCTTGAATTTTGGCATTTTTCTCAAAATTTGTCATGCCAAAGACATCAACCTAGTGACTTTCTTCCTTAACCTGAATATTTCTAGCAGCTTGAAGAGTTTTTCTATCCATATTGTATACTCTATAGCCTACGGAATCATAATCATATCCCTTAAAAATTATGGGAACTGATTTCGGATGAAGCTTAGAAATAGGAAGATTATCTAAAATAAAGCATTTGCTACCAAAAACCCGTAAGTGACTCACATTGGGTTTCCTTTCGGTCCACACTTCATAGGGTGTTTTATCTTTTACGGCTCTAGTTTTTATTCTATTCTTAATATAAGATGCACAAGAGAAAGCTTCACCCCAAAATTTAAAATCTATCCCTTTATTTAACATCATAGATTTTGCACTTTTTGTTAAAGTTCGGTTAAGTCTTTCCGATACGCCGTTTTGCTCCGGAGTATAGGGAACCGTAAATTGACGAGAGATGCCATTTTCTTTTAAATAATCTGAAAATATATTAGAAATATATTCTCCTCCGTTGTCGAACCGAAGGGAGAGAATCGACTTCCCGTGAAGTTTTTCTGCCCAAAGCCGAAAATGCTTGAAGTGAGTAAACACTTCACTCTTCTTCTTCATAAAGTAAACCTTGCTGTATTGGGAGAAATCATCTGTAAAAGTAACAAAAAACCGACTGCCACTAAAGGAAGGAACTTTTGATGGTCCCCACACATCTGAATGAATTACTTGCAGCAAATCCGTGGCCCGGTTATCCGTGGTCTGAGGTAGGGGCAGCTTGTGAAGCTTGCCCAAAGCACAACCATCACATATAAGAAAATATTTTTGTCCTAATTTGACACCATCTATCATATTTTGCTTTACCATTTTATCAAGCCTTTCATGATGAACATGTCCGAGCCTCTTATGCCACAAAACATTTTTCGAAAAGACACTGGAGTATGCAAAGTCAATTTCATTAGCCAAGTCCATCTGGTATAACAAGTTTGGGCCTCTAGTTCCTACCAAGGCTACTCTCCCATCTTTGCTTACTACCTTTTTCCCATTTTTTTGCAAAATTTCAAATCCTTTCATTTTAGCCACCGAAGTGGAAAACAAAATTTTCTTAAATTTTGGGATATGGAGAACATCATGTAGAGTTCTCTTTACAATCTGACCATTGATGTCACATGCTAACTCCACGCTTCCTTTTGCCGTAGCCTCCACACCGCTATCATCCGCGTAATAAATCCGACGAGTGGGAATTGGAGTAAGGGTTTTGAAGTAAGCCCAATTGTCGCACATGTGGGAAGAGCACCTGAAATCCATAATCCACCCGTTCTCTCGAGGTCCCTCCATGAGATCTTTCGCAAGAGCAAAGAATTCATCGTCATTTGATAGCGGAAATCTGACCATGTCGTCTTTTTCTTCCGCTGGATTATCTTGTTCCATCTCGTCGATTGCAAAGAAAGCCGCATTTTTAATTAGCAGTTTTGATGCCAAAAATTTTGGTGATGAATCCTCCGATCGAACCTTCCATCCCGCACGATAAATTCTTGTTTCACATGCTTTTATAAATGCCGGACACAGCCGGAAAACATGACCTTGACCAAAATAATAGACACATCTATCATATTGCTTATAATTCAAATTAGGAGTAAAATTCATATTTCCTGAAAATCCAGCCGGCATATATGTCTGAGCATTGTAAGCTATTGCTGAATGTCCTCCTTTTAATGCTATGTGATTTCCCTCTTCCTCTAGAATGTAAGATTCGGCTACAGCTATAGTCCATCTACTCTTCTGTAACCTCTTTAAGTGTTCTGAGGCTCCTTTATATTTAGTAGGAAGCCCTCTCATTAAAATCATTGCTTGATGATAGGGAGGAAAATTCCCCCGAAGCATGCATTTTCCGACAACAAAAGTTTCAAACCACTACAGTATGATTTCATATCACCCCCAGTATATTTATAATCCCAAAATTTTCCAGCAGTTATAACCTCATTCTGCTCAGTAGCTATGACATGAGATTCTCTTAAACTCTTCCATAATTCAGATACCGTAGAGATATGAATATATGTTATATTTAAGTCTTCCGACAAAATAAATTTGAGAATATGTAATGCATCCTCATTTTTCTTTTCAAATTTTGGGTCCGTATCCGGAAGAACACCAGAAACCACATCATACAATTTTACTTGCTTAAGGTAAGATTTAGTCAAATCAGCCCAATGCATATATTTTTCTCCATTAAACACCGGGATCCGTGAGGGTGGGCCCATAACCTGTTGATTTGAGGCAGCTGGTGCCCTTGAAAAAGAAGAAGAAGCAGCAGCAGCAACAGTTGCCATAATCACAATCAAAGTACAAAGTGGAAACTCTCACGAATACCCACAAATGACAACCTTCATAATGACGTCCCAAGAAAACCACACTCACACTAGGTGTGCAAATTTGCCACAACATAGAAAATACACCAAAGAAAACACCTGCATAATTTCACAAAGTTTTGCCAAAAGATCATAATGATCTTACAATTCAAAAACCCCAAAAACTGCTTCGCAGTTTTCATACAAGGAAATCTTAGCTTCCAAAATATTCTAAGTCCTACATATACAAGTGAGCCTACAACTGATCTAAACCGTACCACAATTACCGCGATCCACAAGTACACTAAATATTTACCAAACTAAACCTTCACCGTCTACCGTACAAAGTATTTACATCAATCTTTTAACTCTAGCCGCCGCTAAAGTGTGCAACAAAAGTTCGTTCACCGAAATGACGGCGCAATCAATATTTCTCTTCCAAGAATGATGGCAAACTCCGTCCGCCGTCTACGCATTTGTTCCCCACTGAATATCAACCTCCACGTGTAAATTTGGTCCCCAAATGAATTTGTACTTCGTCGTCCAGATCAAACAACCTTAACTCCCTCACGGACCGACACGTGTGCCTGAGGTGTACCAAGTCTGTGTACTTTCTTTGGAGTTACATACATAACTAAATCTTGTCTAAGACAATTGATCCTTCACACAAACTGTTATGGCTGCGGTGCTTTATCAGCTCAGCTGTGATGTTTTAGAGCAGCGCACTTTTCACTCAAGCTGCTATAGCTGCGGTGTTCTACCAGCGCAGCTGTGATATTAGAGCAGCGCAGCATGGCAGCATAAAAACGAAATAAAGTGATATTAGAGCAGCGCAGCATGGCAGCATAAAAACGAAATAAAGAGAGGATTACAGGTTTCCAACTGCGATGTCAAACTTAGCGGAGCAAAGCAATATAGTAGTGAGATAAAGAGAGGACTAAAGGTTTCCAAAAACAACAACATAAACAAGATAACATTTGGAAACGAGAACATTGGTTTTCCGCGATTCAATAAATCGAGGGGTACGACCACTTAGGCCCTTTCCGGATTTTTAGGGTCCTGGACTATGAACGACTCTTTTCACACACTTAAATCCATATTCAACCTTGACTAGCTGGCCATCCCCAGTAGAATTTCAAACTGCTTAACTTCTACCACCAAGAAGGGAAGCTGGATTTGGACTCTCTGACCCGCGTCATATAAGAATTCAATCAGCATAACCTTGATAATTCCGTATACCGGCTTGTTCCCACTGCTAACCATGCTCAAACATATGTTACTGGGGAAAAATTTCGGCCGGTGTTCCTCGAGCATTTTCTGCAAAGCCGAAGTAGTTATCAAATTGGGTAATGGACCGGTGTCGACCACTACATCCTGATATCCTCTGTACTTGATAATTTTGAAATTCCCTGTCCTGTGTAGGATAAGCGCCACAGATAACGTCTTGTAATCCCTATCCATCATAAGGGTTTTGGGGTCAGCGGACCAAAAGACTGACCTCGGCTGGTCTGACAGGTCCCTTCGCTTCTTTCCCGAGTGAATTTCCCTTCTTTGTGCATGAATGAGAGTTTCTTCAGGCAGGTTATATGACAAGGCTAATGTTTTCACATGGGTGAGGGCGTAGGGCATGAGGTGCCTTACTAGAATAACTACTAGTTTGGAGGAAGGAGGTTGAGTTTTTTGGCGAAAAAATAGGGGAACCGGGTTCCTCCGATTTCTCTTGCCCACCCCCCTCGTGCTTCCTCACTTTCATTGTCTAATTCCGGTGCGGGAGGCATTCCTGGTGTTTTATCCTTTGGGCGTTCCGCGATATGCTGATCGAACCAATCTTGATTGTTACGTTTTTCCTCCTCTTTTGCCGGTTTTTACATCTCCTTTTTGTTTATCAGTTTCGTATTTTTCGAATTCGAGAGGAAATTTCTTCACGCGAGGGAAAGGGGGATTGGTGGATTTGATTCCGAGACCGATGTCTTAGTTCAAAATCACCACCCGAGGAGTCAATGATGTTGGAATTCAAGTATTTTCTAGGTCTAGAGATTGCAAAATAAAAAGCAAAATAGTAGATATTGACAGCCTGCCTCTAACTCCTCCTCAAGTCCCCACACTTGTCGCAGTCACTGAAGACTGAAGGAGGAGTTAGCCATGGCTGCCTGTGCTGTCTAGAGGGAGACAGACAGTTGTTTTATAGGGGGTTTTCTCTAAAAGATAGTTTTGCCAGGTCCAGGATTTGATCGTGGTACCTTCCACTTGTCACACCCGCAATAGCCGGTAGAATTATCCAGATAGTCTAAATTGTATTAGATATTAAGAGGTATGATATTTATTTAAATAGTTACTATAAGAATAATTCATTTAACTAGAACTATATGCATACTGCATAGAAACAGTTGTGGAAAGTAGGACGTACGGTACGATTACGAAATAAATACCGCGCGGTTTGTTTGACGCCGGAAAGAATACCGCGCAGGTATTTATGACGGCCACGATTGAAATCCAAATTTGATCGGACGGCCGCGAAGGATGCCGAGATCGCGGCGTACGATTTTGGCGGTTTGCGATCACCGCCACATTAAGTGACACGTGGTAACACTACATTGGATTGCGGCAACTCCGGAGATTACGGGAACAAATCCGGATATGACACGTGTCGACATTTTTGCCATGTCGTACAATGGCCGTACATAAAGTACACCGGCACCTGTACTTTTATGTACGATACTGTAATTTGATTGGTGCCGTACTTCAGTAGATAGAGTTTTAGAGAGGGAATAGGACTTAGATAAATTTTGGGTAGGCAGCTGCCTCTCCCAGAGAGCACCCTGTATAAATGGCAAACTTTGGCCAGCCATAACTATCAATTTACTTGACCATTTTCAGTGATTCTTTTTGCTGCGGACTCAGGGGAGTCTAGGCTACACAGGGGTGTAGTCGGTCAGAGTTTTTGTCTGCCAGGGTGGCTGTATTTCTAAGGGAAAGTCAAAGTGGGTGAATGTGTCCAAATCTCATATTCTAACTTTGCATTCTGTGGTGGAACTGAGCACACAGAAAGTGTTATTTCACAGGGGTGAATCTATATTGGGGTTCTGACTGTCAAGGGGTCAGTCACTTGGGTTTATATTAACTTGGAGTCGGCAATATCTAGATTAGCTTCTTTTGGATCTGCATACTCTGAGGGCCAATGGAGGTCTCAGAGTTTCAGGTTATGGGCCCACCATCTAGGGTGCCTATGTTTGATGGAACAGGCTTCACGTATTGGATGTTTACAATGGAGGGATTGCTTTTCGAGAAGCACTTATGGGGAATTGTTGCGGGACAAGTGAGATGTCCGCCACCTAGCTTTGGAGGAGCTTACTACGGAGAATCATCTGAGACTGTCCAGAATATCACCCGGAGTTCAGATGCAACGGAAGGTGAAGGGAAAAACCTTTCCGTGGATGGGAAAATAGGGGAGAAAGAAAAAGGGACACCTATGGTGAGGGGAGCTAGGCTCTCAGCTATGGTACCACATGTAGGGATTAAAACTGAAGAAAATGACAGGAAAATATGGGAATACAAAAACACTATAGCAAAACATCTCATACTTAGATATGTGTCTAAGTTGATAGCTATCACTCTTTTAAGTCTAACCAAGTCTTCAGAGATATGGGAAGTACTAACTCAGATTTATAAGAGTGAGACTATTCAGAGGCAGCAATTAGTAAAACACGAAATAGATGCCTACGTTTATAAAGGCGGTAGCATGATAGAGTTTTGTAATGATATTGCTGCGTTATATGTTGAGCTTACTAGTGCGGGATATGTAGAATCTGAGGAGAGTAAGATTAATACACTAATTATGAAACTCCCAGATGAGTACGAAAATATAATTTGTCGTATGTAGGCAATGGATGGCTCCTCATGGACTTGGAGCTTTACCATGGGGATAATTCTTGTGAGGGAAAGCACTTTGGAGCTTCGTAGGGGAAAGGACAGGGTCAATGCATTTTCAGCTGGTGGTGATTAGCGGAATCGTGATGAGAGGAACGGCGGTGACGAGCGGAAGCGTGATGAGAAGAACGGTGGTGACGAGCGGAAACGTGATGAGAGAAAGAAAGACAAAGGTAAACCTTATCGGAACTTTGGTGGAAAGAGAGGGAGAGGAAAAGGCACGGGAGCTTTGAAAAAAGGGGTTTGCTTCTTTTGAAGGGAACCGGGTCATTATATGGAGGAATGCCCTTGTTTGGAAAAACTTAGAAGTTGGAATGTGGATGAGGAGGACGAAGATGAAGAGGAGAAAGAGGATGAAGAAAAATTGGAGCTTCTTCACATCGGTAGAATGGGGAAGGGAGAAAAGTACACAGAAATTGCTCGAAGGCAACAGTGTGCTTTTGGAGGTATAAGGGAAGTAAAGAGAGAAGAGGTACTTGAGGATGTCAAGGAGTGTAGAGTATATGATTTAGAAATGAGAAAGTCAGATCTAGGATCCATAAGTGAAAACGGGAAAGATAAAATTAATGAGGATAATTTTATACACAATAGGGAAACAGAAAACTGGTCGGAAAGGGAGACTTCAACGGATTCCGAGGAAAGGGGAGAAGTGAAACTCGAAGAGGTTTTAAAGGATAGGGGAGAAGAGAAATATTTGATTAAAGGTTTAGGGGAGAAGAAATATTTATTGGGAACTAAATTAGAAAGTAATAGTGGAAAGAATTCCATGGGAGAGAGTGAGGGAAGTTCAGAAAATGGGGGTAATTATCATGGATAAAAATTTGAGTACGAAAGATATAGATCTTATGAGGAACTTAGTGGGGACTAGTGGTTTTTGGGAATATTTGGGGGTGGATGGATTTGACATCACTACTTGGTGTGACGAAGATGTGCCTGTAAAAGGGTTAGCATCTAGGTGTATGTTGCAGATTGGAAATGGGGCTGGCTATTTGGATCGCAAGAGGGAAATCGGTTTGTGTGTGGATGAAAGAGTGATAAAGTGGATAAAATCTTTGCTTGAATTTAAGAAAAATAGGATGTTAAATAAAATGTGTGATATAATTATCATTTCAGTTCATTTAATGCACTGTGTTAAATACTTAAGTTTTATGAAAGGAAAAGGAAAAAGGAAAAAGAAAAGGAAAAAGGGGAGGGGATGTTTGTTTACTTATTTGTGGGAGTTGAAAGAAAAATAGACTAGAAAATAATGTGAGTGTTGGAATTCAAGTATTTTCTAGGTCTAGAGATTGCAAAATAAAAAGCAAAATAGTAGATATTGACAGCCTGCCTCTAACTCCTCCTCAAGTCCCCACACTTGTCGCAGTCACTAAAGACTGAAGGAGGAGTTAGCCATGGCTGCCTGTGCTGTCTAGAGGGAGACAGACAGTTGTTTTATAGGGGGTTTTCTCTAAAAGATAGTTTTGCCAGGTCCAGGATTTGATCCTGGTACCTGCCACTTGTCACACCCGCAATAGCCGGTAGAATTATCCAGATAGTCTAAATTGTATTAGATATTAAGAGGTATGATATTTATTTAAATAGTTACTATAAGAATAATTCATTTAACTAGAACTATATGCATACTGCATAGAAACAGTTGTGGAAAGTAGGACGTACGGTACGATTACGAAATAAATACCGCGCGGTTTGTTTGACGCCGGAAAGAATACCGCGCAGGTATTTATGACGGCCACGATTGAAATCCAAATTTGATCGGACGGCCGCGAAGGATGCCGAGATCGCGGCGTACGATTTTGGCGGTTTGCGATCACCGCCACATTAAGTGACACGTGGTAACACTACATTGGATTGCGGCAACTCCGGAGATTACGGGAACAAATCCGGATATGACACGTGTCGACATTTTTGCCATGTCGTACAATGGCCGTACATAAAGTACACCGGCACCTGTACTTTTATGTACGATACTGTAATTTGATTGGTGCCGTACTTCAGTAGATAGAGTTTTAGAGAGGGAATAGGACTTAGATAAATTTTGGGTAGGCAGCTGCCTCTCCCAGAGAGCACCCTGTATAAATGGCAAACTTTGGCCAGCCATAACTATCAATTTACTTGACCATTTTCAGTGATTCTTTTTGCTGCGGACTCAGGGGAGTCTAGGCTACACAGGGGTGTAGTCGGTCAGAGTTTTTGTCTGCCAGGGTGGCTGTATTTCTAAGGGAAAGTCAAAGTGGGTGAATGTGTCCAAATCTCATATTCTAACTTTGCATTCTGTGGTGGAACTGAGCACACAGAAAGTGTTATTTCACAGGGGTGAATCTATATTGGGGTTCTGACTGTCAAGGGGTCAGTCACTTGGGTTTATATTAACTTGGAGTCGGCAATATCTAGATTAGCTTCTTTTGGATCTGCATACTCTGAGGGCCAATGGAGGTCTCAGAGTTTCAGGTTATGGGCCCACCATCTAGGGTGCCTATGTTTGATGGAACAGGCTTCACGTATTGGGCGTTTACAATGGAGGGATTGCTTTTCGAGAAGCACTTATGGGGAATTGTTGCGGGACAAGTGAGATGTCCGCCACCTAGCTTTGGAGGAGCTTACTACGGAGAATCATCTGAGACTGTCCAGAATATCACCCGGAGTTCAGATGCAACGGAAGGTGAAGGGAAAAACCTTTCCGTGGATGGGAAAATAGGGGAGAAAGAAAAAGGGACACCTATGGTGAGGGGAGCTAGGCTCTCAGCTATGGTACCACATGTAGGGATTAAAACTGAAGAAAATGACAGGAAAATATGGGAATACAAAAACACTATAGCAAAACATCTCATACTTAGATATGTGTCTAAGTTGATAGCTATCACTCTTTTAAGTCTAACCAAGTCTTCAGAGATATGGGAAGCACTAACTCAGATTTATAAGAGTGAGACTATTCAGAGGCAGCAATTAGTAAAACACGAAATAGATGCCTACGTTTATAAAGGCGGTAGCATGATAGAGTTTTGTAATGATATTGCTGCGTTATATGTTGAGCTTACTAGTGCGGGATATGTAGAATCTGAGGAGAGTAAGATTAATACACTAATTATGAAACTCCCAGATGAGTACGAAAATATAATTTGTCGTATGTAGGCAATGGATGGCTCCTCATGGACTTGGAGCTTTACCATGGGGATAATTCTTGTGAGGGAAAGCACTTTGGAGCTTCGTAGGGGAAAGGACAGGGTCAATGCATTTTCAGCTGGTGGTGATTAGCGGAATCGTGATGAGAGGAACGGCGGTGACGAGCGGAAGCGTGATGAGAAGAACGGTGGTGACGAGCGGAAACGTGATGAGAGAAAGAAAGACAAAGGTAAACCTTATCGGAACTTTGGTGGAAAGAGAGGGAGAGGAAAAGGCACGGGAGCTTTGAAAAAAGGGGTTTGCTTCTTTTGAAGGGAACCGGGTCATTATATGGAGGAATGCCCTTGTTTGGAAAAACTTAGAAGTTGGAATGTGGATGAGGAGGACGAAGATGAAGAGGAGAAAGAGGATGAAGAAAAATTGGAGCTTCTTCACATCGGTAGAATGGGGAAGGGAGAAAAGTACACAGAAATTGCTCGAAGGCAACAGTGTGCTTTTGGAGGTATAAGGGAAGTAAAGAGAGAAGAGGTACTTGAGGATGTCAAGGAGTGTAGAGTATATGATTTAGAAATGAGAAAGTCAGATCTAGGATCCATAAGTGAAAACGGGAAAGATAAAATTAATGAGGATAATTTTATACACAATAGGGAAACAGAAAACTGGTCGGAAAGGGAGACTTCAACGGATTCCGAGGAAAGGGGAGAAGTGAAACTCGAAGAGGTTTTAAAGGATAGGGGAGAAGAGAAATATTTGATTAAAGGTTTAGGGGAGAAGAAATATTTATTGGGAACTAAATTAGAAAGTAATAGTGGAAAGAATTCCATGGGAGAGAGTGAGGGAAGTTCAGAAAATGGGGTAATTATCATGGATAAAAATTTGAGTACGAAAGATATAGATCTTATGAGGAACTTAGTGGGGACTAGTGGTTTTTGGGAATATTTGGGGGTGGATGGATTTGACATCACTACTTGGTGTGACGAAGATGTGCCTGTAAAAGGGTTAGCATCTAGGTGTATGTTGCAGATTGGAAATGGGGCTGGCTATTTGGATCGCAAGAGGGAAATCGGTTTGTGTGTGGATGAAAGAGTGATAAAGTGGATAAAATCTTTGCTTGAATTTAAGAAAAATAGGATGTTAAATAAAATGTGTGATATAATTATCATTTCAGTTCATTTAATGCACTGTGTTAAATACTTAAGTTTTATGAAAGGAAAAGGAAAAAGGAAAAAGAAAAGGAAAAAGGGGAGGGGATGTTTGTTTACTTATTTGTGGGAGTTGAAAGAAAAATAGACTAGAAAATAATGTGAGTGTTGGAATTCAAGTATTTTCTAGGTCTAGAGATTGCAAAATAAAAAGCAAAATAGTAGATATTGACAGCCTGCCTCTAACTCCTCCTCAAGTCCCCACACTTGTCGCAGTCACTAAAGACTGAAGGAGGAGTTAGCCATGGCTGCCTGTGCTGTCTAGAGGGAGACAGACAGTTGTTTTATAGGGGGTTTTCTCTAAAAGATAGTTTTGCCAGGTCCAGGATTTGATCCTGGTACCTGCCACTTGTCACACCCGCAATAGCCGGTAGAATTATCCAGATAGTCTAAATTGTATTAGATATTAAGAGGTATGATATTTATTTAAATAGTTACTATAAGAATAATTCATTTAACTAGAACTATATGCATACTGCATAGAAACAGTTGTGGAAAGTAGGACGTACGGTACGATTACGAAATAAATACCGCGCGGTTTGTTTGACGCCGGAAAGAATACCGCGCAGGTATTTATGACGGCCACGATTGAAATCCAAATTTGATCGGACGGCCGCGAAGGATGCCGAGATCGCGGCGTACGATTTTGGCGGTTTGCGATCACCGCCACATTAAGTGACACGTGGTAACACTACATTGGATTGCGGCAACTCCGGAGATTACGGGAACAAATCCGGATATGACACGTGTCGACATTTTTGCCATGTCGTACAATGGCCGTACATAAAGTACACCGGCACCTGTACTTTTATGTACGATACTGTAATTTGATTGGTGCCGTACTTCAGTAGATAGAGTTTTAGAGAGGGAATAGGACTTAGATAAATTTTGGGTAGGCAGCTGCCTCTCCCAGAGAGCACCCTGTATAAATGGCAAACTTTGGCCAGCCATAACTATCAATTTACTTGACCATTTTCAGTGATTCTTTTTGCTGCGGACTCAGGGGAGTCTAGGCTACACAGGGGTGTAGTCGGTCAGAGTTTTTGTCTGCCAGGGTGGCTGTATTTCTAAGGGAAAGTCAAAGTGGGTGAATGTGTCCAAATCTCATATTCTAACTTTGCATTCTGTGGTGGAACTGAGCACACAGAAAGTGTTATTTCACAGGGGTGAATCTATATTGGGGTTCTGACTGTCAAGGGGTCAGTCACTTGGGTTTATATTAACTTGGAGTCGGCAATATCTAGATTAGCTTCTTTTGGATCTGCATACTCTGAGGGCCAATGGAGGTCTCAGAGTTTCAGGTTATGGGCCCACCATCTAGGGTGCCTATGTTTGATGGAACAGGCTTCACGTATTGGGCGTTTACAATGGAGGGATTGCTTTTCGAGAAGCACTTATGGGGAATTGTTGCGGGACAAGTGAGATGTCCGCCACCTAGCTTTGGAGGAGCTTACTACGGAGAATCATCTGAGACTGTCCAGAATATCACCCGGAGTTCAGATGCAACGGAAGGTGAAGGGAAAAACCTTTCCGTGGATGGGAAAATAGGGGAGAAGGAAAAAGGGACACCTATGGTGAGGGGAGCTAGGCTCTCAGCTATCGTACCACATGTAGGGATTAAAACTGAAGAAAATGACAGGAAAATATGGGAATACAAAAACACTATAGCAAAACATCTCATACTTAGATATGTGTCTAAGTTGATAGCTATCACTCTTTTAAGTCTAACCAAGTCTTCAGAGATATGGGAAGCACTAACTCAGATTTATAAGAGTGAGACTATTCAGAGGCAGCAATTAGTAAAACACGAAATAGATGCCTACGTTTATAAAGGCGGTAGCATGATAGAGTTTTGTAATGATATTGCTGCGTTATATGTTGAGCTTACTAGTGCGGGATATGTAGAATCTGAGGAGAGTAAGATTAATACACTAATTATGAAACTCCCAGATGAGTACGAAAATATAATTTGTCGTATGTAGGCAATGGATGGCTCCTCATGGACTTGGAGCTTTACCATGGGGATAATTCTTGTGAGGGAAAGCACTTTGGAGCTTCGTAGGGGAAAGGACAGGGTCAATGCATTTTCAGCTGGTGGTGATTAGCGGAATCGTGATGAGAGGAACGGCGGTGACGAGCGGAAGCGTGATGAGAAGAACGGTGGTGACGAGCGGAAACGTGATGAGAGAAAGAAAGACAAAGGTAAACCTTATCGGAACTTTGGTGGAAAGAGAGGGAGAGGAAAAGGCACGGGAGCTTTGAAAAAAGGGGTTTGCTTCTTTTGAAGGGAACCGGGTCATTATATGGAGGAATGCCCTTGTTTGGAAAAACTTAGAAGTTGGAATGTGGATGAGGAGGACGAAGATGAAGAGGAGAAAGAGGATGAAGAAAAATTGGAGCTTCTTCACATCGGTAGAATGGGGAAGGGAGAAAAGTACACAGAAATTGCTCGAAGGCAACAGTGTGCTTTTGGAGGTATAAGGGAAGTAAAGAGAGAAGAGGTACTTGAGGATGTCAAGGAGTGTAGAGTATATGATTTAGAAATGAGAAAGTCAGATCTAGGATCCATAAGTGAAAACGGGAAAGATAAAATTAATGAGGATAATTTTATACACAATAGGGAAACAGAAAACTGGTCGGAAAGGGAGACTTCAACGGATTCCGAGGAAAGGGGAGAAGTGAAACTCGAAGAGGTTTTAAAGGATAGGGGAGAAGAGAAATATTTGATTAAAGGTTTAGGGGAGAAGAAATATTTATTGGGAACTAAATTAGAAAGTAATAGTGGAAAGAATTCCATGGGAGAGAGTGAGGGAAGTTCAGAAAATGGGGTAATTATCATGGATAAAAATTTGAGTACGAAAGATATAGATCTTATGAGGAACTTAGTGGGGACTAGTGGTTTTTGGGAATATTTGGGGGTGGATGGATTTGACATCACTACTTGGTGTGACGAAGATGTGCCTGTAAAAGGGTTAGCATCTAGGTGTATGTTGCAGATTGGAAATGGGGCTGGCTATTTGGATCGCAAGAGGGAAATCGGTTTGTGTGTGGATGAAAGAGTGATAAAGTGGATAAAATCTTTGCTTGAATTTAAGAAAAATAGGATGTTAAATAAAATGTGTGATATAATTATCATTTCAGTTCATTTAATGCACTGTGTTAAATACTTAAGTTTTATGAAAGGAAAAGGAAAAAGGAAAAAGAAAAGGAAAAAGGGGAGGGGATGTTTGTTTACTTATTTGTGGGAGTTGAAAGAAAAATAGACTAGAAAATAATGTGAGTGTTGGAATTCAAGTATTTTCTAGGTCTAGAGATTGCAAAATAAAAAGCAAAATAGTAGATATTGACAGCCTGCCTCTAACTCCTCCTCAAGTCCCCACACTTGTCGCAGTCACTAAAGACTGAAGGAGGAGTTAGCCATGGCTGCCTGTGCTGTCTAGAGGGAGACAGACAGTTGTTTTATAGGGGGTTTTCTCTAAAAGATAGTTTTGCCAGGTCCAGGATTTGATCCTGGTACCTGCCACTTGTCACACCCGCAATAGCCGGTAGAATTATCCAGATAGTCTAAATTGTATTAGATATTAAGAGGTATGATATTTATTTAAATAGTTACTATAAGAATAATTCATTTAACTAGAACTATATGCATACTGCATAGAAACAGTTGTGGAAAGTAGGACGTACGGTACGATTACGAAATAAATACCGCGCGGTTTGTTTGACGCCGGAAAGAATACCGCGCAGGTATTTATGACGGCCACGATTGAAATCCAAATTTGATCGGACGGCCGCGAAGGATGCCGAGATCGCGGCGTACGATTTTGGCGGTTTGCGATCACCGCCACATTAAGTGACACGTGGTAACACTACATTGGATTGCGGCAACTCCGGAGATTACGGGAACAAATCCGGATATGACACGTGTCGACATTTTTGCCATGTCGTACAATGGCCGTACATAAAGTACACCGGCACCTGTACTTTTATGTACGATACTGTAATTTGATTGGTGCCGTACTTCAGTAGATAGAGTTTTAGAGAGGGAATAGGACTTAGATAAATTTTGGGTAGGCAGCTGCCTCTCCCAGAGAGCACCCTGTATAAATGGCAAACTTTGGCCAGCCATAACTATCAATTTACTTGACCATTTTCAGTGATTCTTTTTGCTGCGGACTCAGGGGAGTCTAGGCTACACAGGGGTGTAGTCGGTCAGAGTTTTTGTCTGCCAGGGTGGCTGTATTTCTAAGGGAAAGTCAAAGTGGGTGAATGTGTCCAAATCTCATATTCTAACTTTGCATTCTGTGGTGGAACTGAGCACACAGAAAGTGTTATTTCACAGGGGTGAATCTATATTGGGGTTCTGACTGTCAAGGGGTCAGTCACTTGGGTTTATATTAACTTGGAGTCGGCAATATCTAGATTAGCTTCTTTTGGATCTGCATACTCTGAGGGCCAATGGAGGTCTCAGAGTTTCAGGTTATGGGCCCACCATCTAGGGTGCCTATGTTTGATGGAACAGGCTTCACGTATTGGGCGTTTACAATGGAGGGATTGCTTTTCGAGAAGCACTTATGGGGAATTGTTGCGGGACAAGTGAGATGTCCGCCACCTAGCTTTGGAGGAGCTTACTACGGAGAATCATCTGAGACTGTCCAGAATATCACCCGGAGTTCAGATGCAACGGAAGGTGAAGGGAAAAACCTTTCCGTGGATGGGAAAATAGGGGAGAAGGAAAAAGGGACACCTATGGTGAGGGGAGCTAGGCTCTCAGCTATCGTACCACATGTAGGGATTAAAACTGAAGAAAATGACAGGAAAATATGGGAATACAAAAACACTATAGCAAAACATCTCATACTTAGATATGTGTCTAAGTTGATAGCTATCACTCTTTTAAGTCTAACCAAGTCTTCAGAGATATGGGAAGCACTAACTCAGATTTATAAGAGTGAGACTATTCAGAGGCAGCAATTAGTAAAACACGAAATAGATGCCTACGTTTATAAAGGCGGTAGCATGATAGAGTTTTGTAATGATATTGCTGCGTTATATGTTGAGCTTACTAGTGCGGGATATGTAGAATCTGAGGAGAGTAAGATTAATACACTAATTATGAAACTCCCAGATGAGTACGAAAATATAATTTGTCGTATGTAGGCAATGGATGGCTCCTCATGGACTTGGAGCTTTACCATGGGGATAATTCTTGTGAGGGAAAGCACTTTGGAGCTTCGTAGGGGAAAGGACAGGGTCAATGCATTTTCAGCTGGTGGTGATTAGCGGAATCGTGATGAGAGGAACGGCGGTGACGAGCGGAAGCGTGATGAGAAGAACGGTGGTGACGAGCGGAAACGTGATGAGAGAAAGAAAGACAAAGGTAAACCTTATCGGAACTTTGGTGGAAAGAGAGGGAGAGGAAAAGGCACGGGAGCTTTGAAAAAAGGGGTTTGCTTCTTTTGAAGGGAACCGGGTCATTATATGGAGGAATGCCCTTGTTTGGAAAAACTTAGAAGTTGGAATGTGGATGAGGAGGACGAAGATGAAGAGGAGAAAGAGGATGAAGAAAAATTGGAGCTTCTTCACATCGGTAGAATGGGGAAGGGAGAAAAGTACACAGAAATTGCTCGAAGGCAACAGTGTGCTTTTGGAGGTATAAGGGAAGTAAAGAGAGAAGAGGTACTTGAGGATGTCAAGGAGTGTAGAGTATATGATTTAGAAATGAGAAAGTCAGATCTAGGATCCATAAGTGAAAACGGGAAAGATAAAATTAATGAGGATAATTTTATACACAATAGGGAAACAGAAAACTGGTCGGAAAGGGAGACTTCAACGGATTCCGAGGAAAGGGGAGAAGTGAAACTCGAAGAGGTTTTAAAGGATAGGGGAGAAGAGAAATATTTGATTAAAGGTTTAGGGGAGAAGAAATATTTATTGGGAACTAAATTAGAAAGTAATAGTGGAAAGAATTCCATGGGAGAGAGTGAGGGAAGTTCAGAAAATGGGGGTAATTATCATGGATAAAAATTTGAGTACGAAAGATATAGATCTTATGAGGAACTTAGTGGGGACTAGTGGTTTTTGGGAATATTTGGGGGTGGATGGATTTGACATCACTACTTGGTGTGACGAAGATGTGCCTGTAAAAGGGTTAGCATCTAGGTGTATGTTGCAGATTGGAAATGGGGCTGGCTATTTGGATCGCAAGAGGGAAATCGGTTTGTGTGTGGATGAAAGAGTGATAAAGTGGATAAAATCTTTGCTTGAATTTAAGAAAAATAGGATGTTAAATAAAATGTGTGATATAATTATCATTTCAGTTCATTTAATGCACTGTGTTAAATACTTAAGTTTTATGAAAGGAAAAGGAAAAAGGAAAAAGAAAAGGAAAAAGGGGAGGGGATGTTTGTTTACTTATTTGTGGGAGTTGAAAGAAAAATAGACTAGAAAATAATGTGAGTGTTGGAATTCAAGTATTTTCTAGGTCTAGAGATTGAAAAATAAAAAGCAAAATAGTAGATATTGACAGCCTGCCTCTAACTCCTCCTCAAGTCCCCACACTTGTCGCAGTCACTAAAGACTGAAGGAGGAGTTAGCCATGGCTGCCTGTGCTGTCTAGAGGGAGACAGACAGTTGTTTTATAGGGGGTTTTCTCTAAAAGATAGTTTTGCCAGGTCCAGGATTTGATCCTGGTACCTGCCACTTGTCACACCCGCAATAGCCGGTAGAATTATCCAGATAGTCTAAATTGTATTAGATATTAAGAGGTATGATATTTATTTAAATAGTTACTATAAGAATAATTCATTTAACTAGAACTATATGCATACTGCATAGAAACAGTTGTGGAAAGTAGGACGTACGGTACGATTACGAAATAAATACCGCGCGGTTTGTTTGACGCCGGAAAGAATACCGCGCAGGTATTTATGACGGCCACGATTGAAATCCAAATTTGATCGGACGGCCGCGAAGGATGCCGAGATCGCGGCGTACGATTTTGGCGGTTTGCGATCACCGCCACATTAAGTGACACGTGGTAACACTACATTGGATTGCGGCAACTCCGGAGATTACGGGAACAAATCCGGATATGACACGTGTCGACATTTTTGCCATGTCGTACAATGGCCGTACATAAAGTACACCGGCACCTGTACTTTTATGTACGATACAGTAATTTGATTGGTGCCGTACTTCAGTAGATAGAGTTTTAGAGAGGGAATAGGACTTAGATAAATTTTGGGTAGGCAGCTGCCTCTCCCAGAGAGCACCCTGTATAAATGGCAAACTTTGGCCAGCCATAACTATCAATTTACTTGACCATTTTCAGTGATTCTTTTTGCTGCGGACTCATGGGAGTCTAGGCTACACAGGGGTGTAGTCGGTCAGAGTTTTTGTCTGCCAGGGTGGCTGTATTTCTAAGGGAAAGTCAAAGTGGGTGAATGTGTCCAAATCTCATATTCTAACTTTGCATTCTGTGGTGGAACTGAGCACACAGAAAGTGTTATTTCACAGGGGTGAATCTATATTGGGGTTCTGACTGTCAAGGGGTCAGTCACTTGGGTTTATATTAACTTGGAGTCGGCACTATCTAGATTAGCTTCTTTTGGATCTGCATACTCTGAGGGCCAATGGAGGTCTCAGAGTTTCAAATGACAGTTGGCCCGTGAATTTTCTGTTATGGCCCCCTTCGGCCAGTTTCTACCTTTCTTTTCGCTTTTCCGATGTTGAGTTGCGAAGATATTTTTGACTGTCTCCCACGCCCACATTCTAGGCTCTTGACATAAAAGTACGAGCATGGTGGGCCTTAGGTGGTTCCATATCCCACCCCATAACATCGTCATCATCTCCACCCGCCGTGGATTCTAGTTAAAACTCGGCTAGCTTCAATAAAAACTCATGTTTTCTCCATTGGAGTTTTTGCGTGGGCGTCAAAGCTGGAACGCGGGAGGAAGATCCTAAACGCAAGGCCGCCAATTCTGCAGCCATCGCGGCCAGTTGCTAGCTTTGTTGCTCGATGATCTTCTCCTGCGTGAGTCTTACTTGACCCGTTGGCGGTTGTTTTGGTTCTTCCATGGTTTCGACGTCCCCAAGGGTAAAGGAGTTAGAGGGGAAGAGGATTCAGGGCCAAGTCTCCTCCCCTTGTAAACAGAGCATATTGCATCATCTCTTTCAGAACTCCATTTTCCTGAAACATTGCCCCTCCTTGTGTCCCATGAAACCGCAAGCCTGACACTTGGAGCCCTCGGTAGTGTATTTTCTCCTTAACTCATTTGAGATATGCGCATCATCGAATTTTGGGTGTTTAATCTGTCGCAATTGAGCTTGTGACATTTTGGCAATTTCTGACCGAGGAGTTGGGCCGTAGTTGTCTTTGGTTACTGGCGTTTTGTCTTCCGATCCTCCTCCTTGTTTTCGTTCCATCTGTTTCCTGCTTTTTTCAGCTCTTTCCTTTTCCCATTCCTTGTGCTTTAGGGTAAGTTCGGGGTTGAGCTTCGGTAGGCAAAGCTTCCACCCATGATCGGTTTGCTAACAGTTCAGACAATTGTACAGGAAGGCTCGGTCTTCGACCCCCTTGGCTAGTTCTGATCCGATATCAATCACCTGCTTCCCCTTAAGCATCCGCAAAGCTTGAACTTCTGTTGTTTTATTGTTGTCATAAAGCAATTCTCCGGCAAATGTTGCAAAATTTCCTCTCGCTTTGTTGGTGACTGCCTTTTCCCTGGCTTCATTAATGAACGAAGTTGTCGTGGAGTTTCATTGCGACCAACGAAATTTCCTTAGCAAATGGATTGATATCCTAGATGGCCTGGCTTGCAATCCAATTGTGGAGTGCAGTCTGCCCAGTGGGCCCGAAGGAATTCTGGATTGCGATGAAATATTTGGTGGCCATAGCCGGAAGATCGATGGTTGAAAGTTTTGTCTTTTGACAGAGGCTGGACGTTCAGTTAAAAAGAGTATGTGTTGTCTTACTTTTCAGTCACCGGAATTCTGTAAACTCTTTGATAGCAGATTCATTCCTCTTGTTGGATTGGCACGTGAAGCCGGTCCAATACGGGGTAGAATATGGAAATATCCATACTCGAGCCGCCCGTAATAAATGGGTACGGACCCGCCAGTCTCAACACCGAGCTGGTGGCACAGCGGTAGTGCGTTCGCAGCTGAAGTGAAAGGTCCCAGGTTCGAACCCTGGCTGGCTCAATTTTCCCAAGTGTGGGACATGCCGAATCCCGGATTTCTAGGAAATCTAACACCTCTCGGTGTAGAGGAGTCTCCAGATGTTCAAAAGAGTAGTACAGGGTGTGGGGTTGGCAACCATTTTGGTGGCAACTTGGGCGGCTTGTATTGCTTGCAGCTTGTTCACATAAGCTTTCACCTGTTTGTGTAATTTCATGTCATTGGTGTAGGTAGGGGTGACGGGGTCGGCCGCAGCTGCAGCCAAGTCTGCTTGTGCTTGCAAAACTGTTGCATTCAAAACTTCGTCATAAATCTTGATGCTAGCGCCATCAAGAGTGGTTGTCGCTCTTTATAATATGCTAAGGCTCCCCCAGGGAGATAGTTGACCATCATCGGGAAATAAGAAGTTTTGAAGTCATCCGGAAATGCCCCTCCCCTATATTTTTGATCTCAGATTGGGTGAAATATTTTCACAAAAGTTTGAAATCAGAAAAAGCTATTCCAAAACTATCCCCTGTAAAGATCTGGACATCTCCCATCTCTTTCTCTTCCTCTGCGAGATTGGCGAATTGGGGCGAGGCAAGTCTGGTGGGGCTGACAAACTGAGCCGACGAAATGGCTCTTGGATCTATACCTTCTAGATCTGAACCACCTTCTCCTGTGATAAGAAGGGTTGGTGTAACTTCTGTGATCCCCCCCCCACTGAAGATGGTCTTGCTGTTAAAAGAGGGGTTTGATTTCTCGCTCCTCTAGATCCAGGAGGGTATTGTTCCTCCTTTAGAACTGTCTCCACTGATGGGATATGGAGATGAGGTTTGTTCAAAGGTTTTTGTAGAATTGACGGTGGCGGAGACGGAGAAAGAGACTGCTGGGGCATTGTAGGAAAAGGCGTTTATCTCCTGGTTTGCCTCCTACATGTCTCACAAGGTGGAGTTCCTGAGCTAGAAGAAGGAGAACTATGTGAGGCGGTGAGTAGGGGAAGACGTCGTGTTTGTAGGGTAAGACAGGCAGGCCCGGTGACCCACAGAATGCTGCAGCAAGAGAATGGGATAGCGAAGGAGAGGAGGCGATAAGTGGTGATGGTGGAGGAGTGGACTGTCCGAGGGAAGTGTGGAGTCTCCTTTTGCGTTGTAGTGGCCCAAAGCCTCCACATTGGAGATCCCTTCACTAAGACAAAGGTAGGATGCTCAGCGGTAGCGACTGCAACGTTACCCAGTAGATCTGCACCCAACCTCTCTCTGTTAGGCCCTGTGGTTTCCTCCTTTTCCCGTTGAAGAGAAGATTCCGGTCTAGGTCCCGGTGAAGTCCTTGGAGCCTGCGTCGAAGAAGGAGTCGCATGACCCTGAGGTTGTCCTCCCGCAAAGGGACCTGACCCATGAGGAGGAGCTACATGTCCACTAAGGATCCCTCTTGATCTCCGTATAGCCTCTTGAATGAGGAGCAGTTCCTATTCCAGTGCCTCCTTCGTATCCTTTTCAATAGCCTCCCAGTCTATGGTGACGGGTCTGTCCCTCACCGTTGCCTCACTGTGGGATCGCACGATGTCAACCAGTTTCTGGGTGCTGCTCACCACACCAGAGATCGGCAATCCCCAAACGCGGTACATCGGGGTTTGTGGGTCTCGAACGCCTTAACCCTTCGAAAGGTCGAACAACCACTGCTGATGGAGACAAGGAGCTCGGAGAGACTTAGGCAAAATGGAAGAACGGCTCCTCTTTAGGTTGGGGAGCAAACCTGCCCTTGATGTCTCGATGATCGAACCGATGCACTCTTTTGGGATCTAGTAACCCTTGCTGGTTGGTAACTTCTCTCGCCTATGAAACTTGAAGACCTCCATAAGTCCTCAGAGTGGACAACTTCCAAGAAGCCTCTAGGATAAACTTGACCCCTTTGTGTTTCAGCAAAAATAACTGCCACATTGGCAGAAATAACATTGACCAACTTCACCCCTGTAAATGCAAGACTCCCCTGAGTCGATAGCAAAAAGTATCTCTGATTTTGCTCCCCTAAGCAGTAAGTTATGGAGGGTCAAAGTTGACGTTTTGTACATAAGCTCTCTGGGAGAGAGGGTCCTATCTTCTAATTTTTCTAAGTCCTATCTCTCTCACAGACTCTATCTAGTGATGTACGGAGCCAATCAGATTTCAGTTCCGTACACAAAAGTACAGCTGCCGGTGTACTTTCTGTACGAACACTGTACGACATGGCCAAAATGTCGACACGTGGTATGTCCGGATTCGCTCCCTTAATCCTCGGAGATGCCGCGATCTAATGTCATTCCGCCACGTGTCATCCGATGTGGCGATGACCACAAACCGCCGAAATCCTCTTTCGCGATCTCGGCGTTAATTCATGCCGTCCGATTAAATTCACATTTAATTGTAGCCATAATAAATACATGCGCGGTATTTGTTTTACTAAAGAAATAAATTCGCGGTATTGGTTTATTATCCGTACCGTAATCCGTACTTTTACATTACTGGATATATGTCTCCCGTAAAGAGTTACTGTTAAATGAACTATCCAACGTATAAATGTTTGAATAATTATTAAACCATATATTACGTAACACTAATTTTAGACTTAACGGCTAAGGCTAATGGCTAGCGGCTGTTTGTCGGCTGGTAGGTATCAGGATCAAATCCTGTGGCCGGCACATATCTTTTAGCAAATAAACCCCTAACTAATATATATTTTCCCGTAAACCTCTGGATAGCCTAGGTAGCCATGGCTCTAGCTCCCTCTCCAATTTCTTAGTGACTGCGACAAGTTTCAGAGTCGGAGAGAGAAGTTAGAGGTAGACTGCCTCGGCTTCTTTCTTAGTTCTATTCAGACCTAGAAAATACTTTAAAAAATACCATTAATTTCTGCACTCCCCTTATTTTTTAGTCAATCTTTAATTTCAGACCACACTTTTCCCTGCAGAAAATTAGCTTGGGGGAAGGTACAGGTTTGGTCATCATATCTGCTACCATCTCACTATCTGGTCGGTACTCTAAACTGATTATTTTGTTTTCTACTTTCTCTCTAACAAAGCTGAGTATAATGTCCATGTGTTTAGCTTTAAAACGATGTTTAGGATTGGCAGAAATAACAATTGCTGCCTGATTATCACAAAATATTTTTTGCACACCACTCTTAAGGTTGTTGTTCTACAAACACCGGTGCAGGTGGAGGAGCAGCAGTAGTAGTAGAAGTAGACATGATACACTCTCAGAAGCTATCAAGAATACTACCAAAAAGCTGTTCTTAAGTGGTCACCAATTCTTATACAAGCATCAAAACATCACAAAACTCTATCAGAATATAGAGTAGCATAAACACCGATAACTCCCAAAGTTATAGTACAATTGACTCGACAACACTCAAGATATAATACTCACAAGTTTCCCAAAAACAGTCTGCAGTTTTACTACTTGGAAGTCTGGATACATAATATGTTATGAGTCCTAAGTCTTATACTTGTGTTGAATTGGCAACACCAGTGTACTTGAGAGGTACGTCAAACCACCAAGCTACCACTAATCTGTCAAGCTACCATTTAGCTATCACTAAGCTACCACTGAGCTATCACTAAGCTACCACTGAGTTACCCACTAAGTTACCACTGAGTTCCCACTAAGTTGACTAGAATCGTATCTATCACATTTGCTTTATCCTGTACAGAATCACATTAAGAATATCAGACGTTGCGTTGTCCGTACGGACCATATCAAATATAATCGTGGTTGCCTTGTCCTGTCTGTGTTGCAGCTTCGCTGCTGCGCTGCTCTGCTGTATAGCAGCTGCTCTGCTGTATAGCAACTGCGCTGCTCTGTCTGTATAGCAGCTGCGCTGCTTTGTCTGTAAAGCAGCTGCGCTGCTCTGAGACTGAAAGCTTTCCAAAAAGACAACAAAGGTGACCAAGCTCACCAAGCAAAGACTTGACCCACATCAATTCTTTTACAGCAGAGCAAGAGGCCATATACTCAGCCTCCATGGTGGAGTGAGCAATAAATTTTTGCTGTTTGCTACTCCAACAGCAAGCCCCATCACCCACATATAATACATATCGAGAAGTGCATCTCCTCATCGGAGCATCACCATAACTAGCATCACTCCAAGTAGTGATGTCAGTATTCTCCCCACCCAAATGCAACCATAGATCCCTAGTTCCTATCAAATATCTAAGGACTCTCTTAGCTGCCTCCTAATCCCTCTTAGTGGGAGCATTTAGACTTCTACTCAGCACTCCTACAGATGCAGCTAAATCTGGTCGGGTACAATTCATAAAATAGATTAGACTTCCCACTACTTGATTGTAAGGAATAGTCTGCATGAACTTCTATTTAGCAGATAATTCCTCGTCTAAGACTATGACTCCTTCGTCACTCCCCTCACTTCCGTTGTTCAACTCCATTAGAGTTGGACAACTATTTGCTATATCCATTTAAAATTTTTCAAGCATGTTCCCTATTGCTTCTTTTTGAGTCAATCTTATAATTTTTCTTTTTCGGTCTCTCTCTACTTGAATTCCCAAAATATATTATGCTTCCCCCATATCCTTCATTTCAAATCTCCCTTTAAGATCAATTTTCAGTTTATTAATTTTTTCTATTGATTTACTTAAAAAAACAAATCATCAACATAAATTGCAATAAATATAAAACCTTCCTCATCTTCGAAAACATAGATTGAGTGATCTGAGCTGATCCGGATATATCCCAGACTGGTAAGAAACTCATCAAGCTTCTTATTCCCCTATCACGGCGCTTGTTTCAAACCATAAAGAGATTAAATCAGCCGGCATACCTTACTCTCCTCTCCTTCCTCCACAAACCCTTTGGGTTGTCGCGTGAAGATCTCCTCTTCCAATTCTCCATGCAAAAAGGCTATCTTGATGTCTATCTGGTGCACTTCCATGTCTTCCGCTGCTTTCATGCTGAGAAGTATGCGGACTGAGGGAAATCTGACCACCGGGGCAAAGGTTTCCTCGTAGTCAATTCCCTCCTTTTGTGTAAATCCCTTTGCCACTAGTTGGGCCTTCTAGCGCTCGATTGTGTTATCTGGGTTTAGTTTTAATTTGAAAACACACTTACAACCGATTGGTTTTCAGTTAGGTGGAAAATCCACCAGCTCCCAAGTATCGGCTGCCATAATTGAGGCCATCTCCTCATTGATGGCTGTCTTCCACCGATTTTTTTTTGGACAAGTCATCGCCTCTCCATAAGTTTGAGGTTCATCTTGATGAGATAGTTTACTTACCTTGTTATTAACGTGTTTTTCTTGCAGTCTTTTGCAACTTCTCCTTCCCCCCTCAAAATCTGAGGCCGGAATAGATGGTTCTCGTGGATTTTTTCGAACACACTCGGCTTCTCCCCTATCCCTTGATTCCGAATCAATTTCCACCACGTCTTCCGCTTCGGGTAGAGTTGTCACAAGAGTTTCTATAGCCGAGTCCTTTTCGGTCTGATTTGTACCTGCAAGAATGTCATCTTCTCTAAAACCTGGATAGTTAGGAAGCTCAAAGTCATCAGTATTTTCTGACTCAAATCTGATTTTTACTGACTTTCTATACTAGAAGGGATCCACAGACTTTCTTTCATCCATAACTAGTAGATGCTTTACTAAGATTATATCTTCCCTTTTTAGATCATAAACTCTATATCCTTCAACATCCTCATCATATCCTAATAAGTATCCCGGTTTTCCTTTAGGATCTAGCTTCCAATTGGACCGATCAGTATCTAGATTGGATACTTGACTGCCGAAAATCTTTAAGTGAGATATGTCTGGTTTCCGGCCTGTCCATCTCTCATAAGGTGTTTGATCTTTTATAGCTGAAGTAAGATCTCTATTTTTGAGGTAATTAGCACAGTTCATTGCTTCTGCCCAAAACCTTTTTCCTATCTTTTTATCTGACAACATACTTCTAGCACTATCACTTAGTGTTTTATTTAACCTTTCAGCTACCCCATTCTGTTCAAGGTTTTATGGAACTGTCTTTTGGTGTTGAACCCCATCTTCCCTCAGAAAATCCTCAAATTGGTTAGAAGTATACTCTCCACCATTGTCACTCCTTATTCTCTTGGTTGGAGTTTCATGGAGTTTTTCGCTCCATGCTTTATATTGTCTAAAATAATCCTGAGCTTCGGACTTGTTTTTCAAAAAATACACTCGGGAATACCGATACCAATTATCAGTGATAGTCATCCTAAATCTCTTCCCCCCCGATGAGGGCACTTTAGCTGGTCCCCAAATATCTGTGTGTACTAGATCTATAATTTTTTCTCCCTTATAGGTGGTTGTTTTAGGAAAGGGTAATCTGTGTGTTTTACCTTGAGCACATCCACTACAATCACTTATATTATCATTCTCACTGAACTTAATCCCTTCCACCACTCCCATCTTTTTCATCTCTCACTTGTCTAGATTCACATGCCCAAGCCTCTTATGCCACATCATAATATCATGAACACCAGCATAATAAAGTTTCTTTGTTTCATTACTTAAAACCATCCTAAACATCCCATGGCTACCTTTCTCAGCAATGAAATAGACATCCTCCTCAAAACTAGCAGTAAAGACTCCTTCCTTAGTGCTAGTTAAAAAACCCTTATCATCTAATACGGATGTAGAGATGAGGTTTTTGTTCAGCTTCGGAATAAACAATACATCGGAGAATGTTACTATGGATGTCTTTCCTTCTACTAACACTATCAAATCTACCGATCTTACAAGAGTAGTGGTGACTATCCTCCCATCCCCGTACTCTATCTCTACGGTGGGAATCTTTCTTATCTTAGTGAACAGGTGCCTATCCTTACACGTGTGCATGGAGGCACCTGAATCTACAATCTAGCCAGTTTCACCTTTCAATCCACCGTAAGCACATTTATGCCTTCGTGGTATTTCGACCTCGTTTTTCGCCTCCAACTCCTCATCTAAAAGGAGCTCATCGTCCTCGTCCTCGGATTCCGCCTCATGTACCTGTGTCACAAGGGCCTTTTTCTTTCCTCTTGAGGTGCCACCGGTCTGCCCCTCCTTTAACCGAAGCTCGGTTTGCTTAGTGTACTCTGCCATATAGTTCCCAAGTTTCTTACAAAAATGACATAAACCTTTGGGAGCCCTTAGTCCGAACTCGTTGATCTGATTTTTCTGCTCCCTCCCCCCATAGTTTCCAACCGGTTTCCGGGAAACCTTGTTCCTCCAATCGGTCGCAGTTGCTAAGTCTTGGCCACTCTTTCCTCCCCTTCAGATCTCAATCCCATTCTCCCGAACGAGAATCATCCCTACCAGTGAGTTCCATATCCACCTTGAGTCCGGCAAGTCCTGCACACGGTTGACTATGTTCTCGAACTCATCGGGTAACTTCATCAATAAACAGTTAACCTTTTCTTTTTCACTAAAATCCTTTCCCCCACTCTCTAGCTCCATGAAGAGTGTAGCAAGCTCATTGCAAAAATCCAACATCTTCCCCCCTTTGTATACATACTCCTTAACTTTCTTATCAGCCAACTGTTGTTGCTGAATCGTACCACTTCGGTACATCTATATGAGAGCCATCCAAAGATCAGATGCCTTTTCTACCTGCAAATGAGGACATGCAATCCTTGAGTGAGATGGCGTAGGATGAAGTGATTTGCCGCCATATTGTTGAAGTCCTAGGTTTCAGTATCATTCTCCTCGTTCCTTGAAATAGGTGACATGAATGCCGAACCAGTTGCTATTGGTGTGGCCGCCTCCTTCTCCTTTCCTTTGTCCACCACCTCTCCTTCTTTTGTTTCCTCCGTTGAAGGTGGATCCTCTTTCCTAGTGGATCTGCTTCCTCCAAACCCTGGAGGAATTCAAGACTTGATGGACGCCTGAACCGTCCACTCACTATCCCCCAAAACCTTTTTTCGCATAGAGCTCCTATCATCATACTATCCCAGTATATGAAGCCAGTTCCATTAAAGATTGGTACTTCAGAGGGTGGGCCCATAACCTGAAACTCTGAGACCTCCATAAGTCCTCAGAGTGGACAACTTCCAAAAAGCCTCTAGGATAACCCTGACCCCTTTGTGTTTCAGCAAAAACAACTACCACCTTGGCAGACAATAACTCTGACCAACTTCACCCCTGTGAAGGCAAGACTTCTTTGAGTCGATAGCAAAAAGAATCTCTGAATTTGTTCCTCTGAGCAGTAAGTTATGGAGGGTCAAAGTTGACTTTTTGTACAGAAACTCTCTGGGAGAGAGGGTCCTATCTTCTAATTTTTCTAAGTCCTATTTCTCTCACAGACTCTATCTACCGATGTACGGAGCCAATCAGATTTCAGTTCCGTACACAAAAGTACAGCTGTCGGTGTACTTTTGTACGGACACTGTACGACATGGCCTAAATGTCGACAAATGGTATGTCCGGATTCGCTCCCTTAATCCTCGGAGATGCCGCGATCCAATGTCATTCCGCCACGTGTCATCCGATATGGCGATGACCACAAACCGCCAAAATCCTCTTCTGCGATCTCGGCGTTAATTTTGTCCGTCTGATCAAATTCACATTTAATTGTAGCCGTAATAAATACATGCGCGGTATTCGTTTCATTAAAGAAATAAATAGGCGGTATTGGTTTTGTATCCGTACCGTAATCCGTACTTTTACATTACTGGATATATGTCTCCCGTAAACAGTTACAGTTAAATGAACTATCCTACGTATAAATGTTTAAATAATTATCAAACCATATATTACCTAACACTACTTCTAGACTTAACGGCTAAGGCTAACGGCTATCGGCTGTCTGTCGGCCGGTAGGTATCAAGATAAAATCCAATGGCCGGCACATATCTTTTAGTCAATAAACCCCTAACTAATATATATTTTCCCGTAAACCTCTGGATAGCCTAGGTAGCCATGGCTCTAGCTCCCTCTCCAATTTCTTAGTGACTGCGACAAGTTTGAGAGTTGGAGAGAGAAGTTAGAGGTAGACTGCCTCAGCTTCTTTCTTATTTCTATTCAAACCTAGAAAATACTTTAAAAAATACCATTAATTTCTAGAGCCCGAGCCCGAGAGGTCCCCCTGCCTTTAGATGGTCCGGTGGTTGCAGTGTTTGAGATTGAATGGGCAGATAGTGTGAAGTTGAGGGCATCCCCTGTTGCTTATAGACTGAGGTTGAAGAGCTGCTCTCGGACGTACTACTTTGTATTTCAACTAAACCTCCCACTGGGCGTACGATCTTGGCTCGGTCTGTTCTGGCTACCCGCTGCACCAACTCTTTCTTAACCTTCAACTCATGGTGATTGTGAAGGGCTAAGATTTCTTGCGACCTGGCCGGTCAAGATGTGCCAAAAACTTAGGATCCATGTACATCTCAGCTATCGGAGCCTTAGATCTTCTATAGTGCCCTACCTCGGGAGGGTGACCACGGACTGCTTCCTTATGAGCCAAACTCTTCCTACGTGATTTGGAAGAAAACGACTGTTTCTCAATCTTCTCTGCGGCCCGAGCCCTGGGAGCCTCGGACAATGTAAGAAAGTTCTCAGGAGAAAAGCTACACGAAGGTGGAGGAGTGGGTTGCCTCACTAGCTGTTTTGGAGGAGTCTCAGCTGTAACAGCCGGAGGCATCATTCCCTTAAGAAACTACAATATGTTTAAAGGTGAGGCAAAGGGGACTGATTCCTCAGACACCTGAGACTCTTCCTCTTGTGCAAACGTATCATGACTACCGTGCTCCTCATATCCAATTTCTGAAGCCCCTTTTTCCTGAGCTTCACCCCCTCCCATCGAGTGATGGCTAACGGGCATAACTCTCGAAACTATCAGTAACGAGAACCCTAACTCCTCTCAAGAACTAAGGGTCCCAAAATCTGAAGCTTCATTCCCCTCTTATTCGAAAGAGATAGGGTTGCTTTTCAATACTGTGCTGCTTTGCTGGAAGTCTAACAAAGATTCCCTCAAAACCCACTGTTCGAGTCCAAAAGATTTTGTAGTTAACCCCGGCTGAAACGCAACGGAAGCCCAAAAAAGACTACGAAAGAGAGAACAAAGGCACTTCCACGCAGAATAACGGAAAAATAAAAGAATAATGAGCTGTGTCAGAATTAACAATATCACCTTGCCTTAGAAAAATAAGGATAAAGATAGGATTCAAAATAAAAGCAAGCGAGCTTAACATACCCCCAAAAGAAATACTAACAAAAAAAGGAGACGAAATCTCTCTCAAAGACATCGAAACAAGTAATGTCCTCCTTAACTCCTTGGTTTCTGCAACCCGGAACCAGCAAGACCCCTTTCGCTATCAAAGAGCCACAAGTTCCAAATCGCCCAAAAAGGGAAGATAACTAATATATTCCACCTTGGATTTGAAGTAGGGATTTCACCAAGTACCTATGGAACTGAAGCATCGAGAGAGGACCGCATTTTGGGCGGGTAACTGGTTATACGAGTGGCTTTATATGCCTTTTGGATTGAAAAATGCATCCGCCAAGTTCCTACAAGTAATGGATGAAGCTTTACGAGATATTGATTGTGCTCGGTGTTATATTGACGACGTGACCATTTTTTATAAAAATTTCAATGATCACCTCATTCATTTACAAATGGTGTTTCATGCTCTGAGAGTGGCAGGCTTAAAGTGTCATCTAAGTAAATACATATTTCGGGTAGACTAGATTTTGTATTTGGTACATGAGGTTACCCTTGGGACCGTAGGTCCACATATGGTTAAAATCGTTGCTTTGGATGCATTGCCAGCTCCCACAGATGTTTCATCACTTCGCACATTTTTTGTGCTAGCTAACTATTACAGAATATTTGTTCTAGATTTTAGCAGTCAGGCCCTCAATTTACTCTTGAGGAAAGATGAAGAGTGGCAATGGAAGGAAGAGCAAGAAGAGGCATTCCAATTTTTGAAGAATGCACTTTAAGAGAGTCAGATTCTTCGTATGCCGAACCACCATTTATTATTTATACCGATTGGAGTAAATTTGGATAAGGGGTCGTATTAGCTCAACCTGATGATTTGGGAGCCGAATACGTGGTAGCCTATGCAAGCCGTAGCAACAAAAAGGCAGAAGCCTCTTCCAATAGCTATCATGGGGAGCTTCTTGCAGCTGTTTGGGCCATCCAATACTTTCCACCGTATCTTTATGGTGTTCATTTCACCCTCATCACCGATCACCAATCTTAAAAAAAAAAATAGAGAATAGTTGTCGAGCGTGTCTGGGAAATATAAGGTGAGGCCCACAGCCCACCTTAGTTGATGTGGGAGTCCTGCAAATGCCCCCCCTCGATGCGCGTGCTTCCCATGATAGTGACCATGCCCATTTCTGCCACCAAATCCCCCTGGGGAAATGCATGCAAAACAAAAGAGGCAATGGAGCCCGCATTGGAAATGAAAGCGTGGGGAGGTGAAAGGATACCGTACCCTCCCCCTCTAGGGCTGATATCCCAATTTTGTTGCTCCGCTGGAAGTCTAAAATTTTTTCCCTCAAAACCCACTGTTTTGGTTTAGAAGATTCTACTAGTTAACCCCCGCTAAAACGCAAACGAAGCCCAAAAAAGACTACCAAAGTGAGAACAAAGGCACTTCCACGCATACTAATGGAAAAATAAAAGAATAATAAGTTGTTTTAGAATTTAACAATATCACCTTGCCTTAGAAAATTAAAGATAAAAATATGATTCAAAATAAAAGCAAGCGAGCTTAACCTACCCCCAACAGAAACGCTCACAACAAGAGGAGACGAAATATCTCTCAAATACACCAAAACAGGTAATGTCCTCCTTAACTCCTCGGTTTCCGCAACTCGCAACCGCCAAGACCCCTTTCGGTATCAAAGAGCCACAAGTCCTAAATCGCCCAAAAAGGGAAGATAGTGCCAACTACCTAACCGAACTAAGATCCCTACAAAGGACAAATGCAAACCAAGATGGCAGTAGGGTCACAATCACATACGAAACAATGGTTCTCCAAAAGAAGATTTGTTGGAATTTTTTTAGGTTTTTATCAAAAGACAGTAGTCAAAAGCAACCTGTCTTTTTCGTCCCCTAGTGCCTCATACATCATAGTTTGTTCTACAGCAGGGGCCAAAGTCAATGCAATGCCAGAAGCCAATCACCGGCCAGCAATTGTTATCGTACTGACATAAGACAAAATAATATGTACTACACTTAGGGAAAAAAATTAGGCGACTGGCTCCAGCTGGATTTGCAGCAAAAGGTCCTCTTATGGTACACTTATAGGCAACAAAGTCTTGAATTGACGTGAAAACGTCTAACTTTGACCCAACATAATAAATGCTCTACCGGTCTGTAAGGCCTAAACTAACATCCTACTGACGGCTAACAGCAAAATCTATAATCAATCCCAAAGGTTACAAGGTTTTCCACAATGTACCCCTCTGCTAGAGCTATATAGAACAGATGTTATGTTATGGAGCCGCCATTGTGGCAACGGACTAACTCCGTTGGTGAACTAAATTGCATTGTGCTCCTAGGTAACAATACAAGGATCTGATCCGAATGGTTGTCCCCCCCTTTCCCCGTACGCTTCGGTCTGTACATGGTTCAATGAGGCCCTAAAAATCTTGGGAGTAGAAATGTGACGAGAATGCACACGAGCTTGACATAGTAAGCTTAGAAAAAAACTTGCTTGATGGGCTTTGATATTGCAAGGGTATGATTTTGAGATAGTTCACCGAGCTGGTGAGACCCATGGTTTTGTAGATGGTCTTAGAAGAAACCCCGATCCATCTTTTGTTGATGCAACCAGAGCAAGGTATGTTGAGGATCCGATTTGTGGGGGTTAGAATGGTCATGGCGGCCTCAACATTTTCTTTGCTTCCTAGAAAAAAGGGGGGAACTTCTTACATTAGGGGCAGAGAGATGGAAAGGTTGGCTACATTGTCAACTAGTAGGGTTGACATTTTTGATGATTTGACACCTTGAATCCCATTCTGCAACGGTCAATTTTACCACATCTAGAGGGGAGCCAGAAAGCTAGAGTTCTCCAGAGGATGTAAGCTTACATTTGGGATAGGGGGGTTCTGCAATTTTGTGTCCCCCATTTGGACTGCAAAATTCATGAAGCCTCTAGGTAGTTTTTCACTAACCCACTTGCAACTAGAACAACTCCTACCCTAGCATGCAAATAGACAATCTGACTGCACCCCTATGCAGTCTAGACTCCCTTGAGTCCACAGCAAAAAGAATCACTGAAAAACGCCCAACCAGGCGATTACTTATCAAGTGGCAAAGATGCCAATATTTATACAAGCTTGTTCCGAGAGAGGCGGCTACCTCCTCAATCTTCTAAGTCCTAAACCATTCTCAAAACCCTTATCTACTGATGTACGAACCAATCAGACAATTGTACAGTACAGAAAAGTACTAAGGCCGATGTACTTTCTGTACGGCCTGTGTACGACAAGGCCACGGAGTGGACATCTGTCTCGTTCATACTTGTCCTCGCGCTCCCCGTGATTCCTACTTCTCAATGATATCTTGACACGTGTTGACAGGTCATATCACGTCCGAAAACCGCCAAGGCGGTCATTCCGGGATCTTGGCGATGATAACGGCCGTCGAATCCAAACGGGCTTTTAATGCTAGGCGTTCAAAATAACAAATGTCTGGTACATTTTTTCGTGTGTACTAAAAACTCAACTAGTTCCTATGTCCTCAATTTGTTATTCCGTTAATCGAGTTAATGATCTAGCTAGTGTTAAAATAGCTATCAAACCCTAATTATCCTAACGGACTACTACGACAGACCAGTAAGTTCTGACGGCTACGCCTTACTCTGCCCGTCAAAGGTCCGAGCCCTCACGGACCCAGCCTTTTTGTTGATAGTGACTTAGGTCTCTCTTTAGCCCTTCCTAAAGAGCTGAGGCAGCCATGGCTCCACCGCCCTCTCTCCCCTTTAGTGACTACAACATGTATAGGGGTTAGAGAGAGAAGATGGAGGCAGGCTGCCTACGCTTTTTCTTTTAGCTTATTCTAATCAATTAAGACCTAGAAAATATCTCCCCTAAATCTAGTGATTTCAACACTCCCCTTATTTTCTAGTCTAATTTTAGTTTCTCTTTTAACCTACACTTTTCTCTGCAGTATTTTAACTAGGGCGAGAGCATAGGCTTTGTCATCATATTAGCTACCATTTCCCCATCACCACTTTACACAAGATCACAATTTTGTTTTCAACCTTTTCCCTCACAAAAATCAAACTTATATCCATATGCTTAGCCTTAAAATGATGTTTTGATTGATTGCAATTGCAATTGCAGCTTGATTATCACAAATCACTTTATGCACTCCCTTCTTCATATACCCCAATTTTTGCAATAAAGTCTTGACCCACATCAGCTCTTTTACAGCAGAACAAAAGGTCATATACTCGGCCTCCATAGTAGATTGAGCAACCACCTTTTGTTGCTTGCTACTCTAACAGCGAGCACCTTCCCCCACATGTAACACATACCCAGAAGTGCATCTTCTCATAGGTGCATCCCCATAATTGGCATCCCTCCAAGTAGTGATGTCAGTGTGCTTCCCTCCCAAATGCAACCATAAATCCCTGGTTCCCACCAAGTATCTCATGACTCTCTTGGCTGCCTCCCAGTCTCTCTTCCTAGGATAATTAAGACTCTTACTGAGGACTCCAACTGCTGCTGCTACGTCTGGACTGGTACAATTCATAAAGTAAATCAAGCTTCCTAAATCTTGACTGTAAGGAATGGACTCCATAAACTGTCTCTCTTTTGGACTCATCAAATCATCTAGTATTATCACTCCTCCTTCTACACTCCCATCACTTACTTTTTCAAGTCCATGGGAGTGGTACAACTAATTGCCTTTTCCATCTGAAATTTCTCAAGCATATTTCGGATAGCTTCCTTCTGAGTAAGTCTAATTATTCTCTTCCATGTATCTATTTCCATTTTAATCCCCAAGATATATTTAGCTTCTCCTAAATCCTTCATGCCAAATCTGCTTCTAAGATCTTTCTTTAACTTATTGATCTTTTCCATAGACTTACTTAACACCAACAAATCATCCACATAAATTGCAATAAAATTCACACCATTCTCATCCTTAAACATATAAATAGAATGGTCAAAACTGATCCGAATATATCCCACACCTGTGAGAAACTAATCTAGTTTCTTGTTCCATTGTCTTAGAGCCTACTTCGGTCCATATAAGAACTTTATGAGCCAACAGACTTTGCTCTCTTCTCCTTCCTCTATAAATCCCTGTGGTTGGCGCATGGAGATTTCTTCTTCTAGTTCACTGTTGAGGAAGGCGGTCTTGATATCCATCTGGTGAATTTCCATGTCTTGCGCTGCTGCTACACTAAAGAGAATCCTTTAAGATGGGAACTGAACCACTGGAGCAAAAGTCTCCTCATAATCTATCCCCTTTTTTTGGGTGAACCCCTTTGCTACCAACCGAGCCTTATATCTCTCAATGGTATTATCTAGGTTCTGTTTTGAAATTCTAGGGGCTCCTTTGCCACACAAAATTCTCAGATCAAAATAAGCTAATCTACATAGAGCCAACTCTAAGTTTATATAAACTTAAATGATTGACCCCTTGATAATCAAAACCCCATTAAAGCTTCACCTTTGTGAAACAAGGCTTTCTGTGTGCTGAGTTCCACCACAGAATGCGAAGTCATAATATGTGATTTGGATACATTCACCCACTTTGACTTTCCCTTAGAAATGCAGCCACCCAGGGAGGCAAAAACTCTAACTACACCCTTGTGTAGCCTAGACTCCCATGAGTCAGCAGTAAAAAGAATCACTGAAAATGGCCAAGTATATTAATAGTTATGGCTGGCCAAAGTTTGCCTTTTATACACATGCTCTCTCGGAGAGAGGTGCCTACCTACCAAAATATTCTAAGTCATAAACCCCCCTCTCTAAACCCCCTAGTACAAAGTACGATCCAATCGCAATACTATAAAGTACATAAAGGTACATGTGCCGGTGTACCTTTTGTATGGCCATCGTACGACATGGCTAAAAAGTCGACACATGCCATATGCTGACTCGTTTTAGTATCCCATGAGATGGCGCAAGCAAATGTGGCCGTGCCACATGTCAATTAACGTGGCGGTGACCGCAAACCGCCAAAAACCTATTCCGCGATCTCGGTATATATTGTGGTCGTCCGATCAGAATTAGATTTCAATTGTAGCTGTCGAAAATATAAGCGCGGTATTTATTTCGCTATCGAAACAAATGCGCGGTATCCTTTTCGTCACCTATCGTATTTTGTACTATACAGAACTGCATCTATGCACTGCATATTTTATTCTCGTTAAATGAATTAGTGTACGTGTAACTATTTATATATTTATCAAACCTTATACATCCTAGCTCTGGTCCTAGATGTAACGGTCAAAGCTAACGATTACACTGACGGACGGCAGGTTCTAGGATCAATTCATGGGTCTGTGAATTCTTTTGGTAAACCCATATATTTTCTGCTACCTGTCTGTTAAAAAGCTTTAGGCAGCCATGGCTCTATCACCCTACCCAGCCTTCAGTGACTACAATAAGTGTGGGGGCTTGGAGAAGGGAGTTAGAGGTAGACTGCCTCTACCTTTTTCCTATTATAATATAGACCTAGAAAATACTCAAATATCAACACTCCCCTTATTTTCTAGTCTATTTTCCTTTTGACTCTCGCACACAAATAAACACACACGCTCTTTCCCTCTTACTTTTTTTATTTCTTTTCCTTTTCTTTTCATAAAACTTTAAGAAAATACTCTTGTACTTGAAATAGTGCATTAGATGAACCGAAATAATTGCATCACACATTTTATTTACCATCCCACTTTTCATAAATCGGAGCAAAGATTTTATCCACCTCATATTTTTTCTATCCACACTAAATCTAATTTCCCTCTTCCAATTCAAACAGCCAGCCCCATCTCCAATTTGCAACACATGCCCAGGTGCTAACCCTTTTACAACACACCTTCATAAATGCCATCACTCCCTTCAGTGATGTCAAACCCATTACCCCTAAAAATTAAACCTTCCTCACTCTCTCCCATGGATTTTTTTCCACTCTATTTCTAAATTTATTCCCAATAAGTAGTTCTCCTCCCCAAAACCTTTCATTAAATATTCCTCTTCTCCCCTATCCTTTAAAACCCATTCGAGTTTCACTTCTCCCCTTTCCTCGGAATCCGTAGAAGTCTCCCTTTCCAACCAGTTTTCTTTTTCCAAAATATCTATAAAATTATCCTCATTATTTTTATTTTCCCTTTTTCAATAATTGATCCTAGATCCGACTTACTCATTTCTAAGTCATACTTTCTACACTCCTTGACATCCACATCATGTCTAACTCCCTCAAGTACCTCTCTTCCCTTTACTTCCCTTATACCTCCAAAAGCACACTGTTGTCTTCGTGGAATTTCTGTGTACCTTTCTCTCTTCTCCACTCTACCGATGTGAAGGAGCTCTAAGATTTTTTCATCCTCTTTCTCCTCTTCCCCTTCTTCCTCTTCATTGACATATCAACTTCTAAGTTTTTCCAAATAAGGACACTCCTCCATATAGTGACCCGCTTTCCTACAAGCGAAGCAAACCTCTTTTTTCAAAGCCACCCTTTCTTTTCCTCTCCCTTTCTTTCCACCAAAGTTTCGATAAGGTTTACCTTTGTTTTTCTTCCTCTCATTATGCTTTCGCTCGTTACCGCCGTTCCTCAAGTCACGCTTCCGCCAATCACCACCAGCTCTATATGCATTCACCTTGTCACTTCCCCTTCGAAGTTCCAAAGTGCTTTCCCTCACAAGAATCATCCCCCTGGAATGCTCCAAGTCCACAAGAAGCAATCCTTTGCCTACATACGGTAAATGATGTCTTCCTACTCATCTAGAAGTTTCATGATTAGTGTGTTAATCTTTCTCACCTCAGATTTACATGACCTGCACTAGCAAGCTCAACATATAATGCAACAATATCATTGCAAAACTCAATCATGCTACCGCCTATATAAACATAGGCCTCTATTTCTTGTTTTACTAACTGGTGCATCTGTATTGTCTGACTCTTATAAATCTGAATTAGTGCTTCCCATATCTCTGAAGACTTCTTTAAGTTTGTAAGAGTGATAGCTATGGATTTAGACACGTTTCTAAGTATGAGATGCTTTGCTATAGTGTTTTTTTATTCCTATATTTTTCTTTTATTTTCTTCTGTTTTAATCCCCACAAGTGGTACCATAAGTGAGAGCCTAGCTCCCCTCACCATAGGTGTCCCTTTTTCCTTCTCCCATATTTCCCCATCCACGGCAAGGTTTTTTCCTTCACCTTCCGTTGCATCTGAACTCCGGTTGATATTCTTGGCAGCCTCAGATGATTCTCCATAATAAGCTTCTCCAAAGCCAGGTGGCGGATATCTCACTTTTCCCGAAACAATTCCCCATAAGTGCTTCTCGAAAAAGCAATCCCTCCATTGTGAACTCACAATAAGTGAAGTCTATTCTATCCAACATAGGCACCCTAGATTGTGGGCCCGTAACCTAAAATTCTATGGGCTCCATTGCCAAACAGAATTCGCAAATCAAAAGAAGCTAATCTAGATAGTGCCGACTCCAAGCTTATATAAACCGAAATGATTGACCCCTTGATAATCAAAACCCCATTAAAGCTTCACCCCTATGAAACAAGACTTTCTGTGTGCTCAGTTCCACCACAGAATGCAAAGTTAGAATATGTGATTTGGATACATTCACCTAGTTTGACTTTCCCTTAGAAATGCAGCCACCCAGGCAGGTAAGAACTTTGACTACACCTTTGTGTAGCCTAGACTCCCGTGAGTCAGCAGTAAAAAGAATCACTGAAAATGGCCAAGTAAATTAATAGTTATAGTTGACCAAATTTTGCCTTTTATACATATGCTCTCTAGGAAAGAGGTGCCTACCTACCAAAATATTCTAAGTCCTAAAATCCCCTCTTTAAACCCCCTAGTACTTAGGTACGACCCAATTGCAATACTGTAAAGCACATAAAGGTACAGGTGTCAGTGTACCTTTTGTACGGCCATCGTACAACATGGCAAAAAAGTCTACACATGCCATATGCCAACTCGTTCTTATTATTCCCTGAGATGGCGCAAACCAATGTGGTCGTGCCACATGTCAATTGACGTGGCGGTGACCGCAAACCGCCAAAAACCCATTCCGCGATTTCGCCATATATCGCAGCCGTCTGATCAGAATTAGATTTCAATTGTAGCCGTCGAAAATATATGCGCGATATTTGTTTCACTGTCGAAACAAATGCGCGGTATCCTTTTCGTCACCTATGGTATTTTGTACTATACAAAACTGTATCTATGCACTACATATTCATTTTCCGTTAAATGAATTAGTGTATGTGTAACTATTTATATACTTATCAAACCTTATACATCCTAACACTTGTCATAGATGTAACTGTCAAAGCTAACGATTACACTAACGAACAACAAGTTCCAGGATCAATTCCTGGTCCGTAAATTCTTTTGGTAAACCCATATATTTCCTGCTACATGTCTGCTAGAAAGCTTTAGGCAGCCATGGCTCTATCACCCTACCCAACCTTCAGTGACTACAACAAGTGTGGGGGCTTGAAGAAAGGAGTTAGAGGTAGACTCCCTCTACCGTTTTCCTATTATAATACAAACCTAAAAAATACTCAAATATCAACATGTTTCAATTTAAATACTCATTTGCACCCGATAGGTTTTTCTGTCTAGGGGACAGTCCACCAGCTCCCAAGTCTTTGCAATTCAGTGTCCCCCATTAGATCATTGAATTCGAAAGCCTCTAGATAGCTTTTGGCTAGCCCTCTTTCTACTTGGATCACAACCACCCAAGCAGACAAATAGTTGATCTTACTGCACCCTGTGCAGTTTGGACTCCCTTGAGTCCACTGAAAGAATCACTAAAAATGCTTAACCAGACAATTTATTATCAAGTGGCAAAGATGCCAATATCTATAAAAGCTTGTTGGGAGAGAGGCGGCTACCTCATCTATCCTCTAAGTCTTAAACCCTTCTCACAACCCCTATCTACTAATGTACAAACGAATCAGAAGACTCTATAGCACAAAAAGGAACTAGGGCCGATGTACTTTCTGTACGGCCTGTGTACGACACGGCCATGGAGTTGATGTCTGTCTCCTCTAGACTTGTCCTCGCGTTTCCCGAGATTCCCGTTTCCTAATAATATCTTCCCACATGTTGACGGGTCTTGTCACGTCCGAAAACCGCCAAGGCGGCTATTCTGGGATCACAGTGATGATGTGGACCAGCGGATCTAAACCAGCATTTAATGTTCACCATCCAAAATAACAAATCTCCGGTACATTTATTTCGTACACACTAAAACTCAACTAGTTTCTATGTCCTTATTATTATTCCGTTGAACGAATTAATGATCTAGCTAATGTTTAAATAGATATCAAACACTATGTATCCTAACGGACTACTATGACAGACTGGTAAGAGCTGACGACTACGCCTC